>JBDJHY010000116.1:10360229-10374577 GCA_039654485.1 Withania somnifera | reverse complement strand
TCGAAAAGAGAAGCCCCCCCCCCCCCCTTCGTTCCTTTCCTCGAAATAAAAACCTCCATGCACATCGTCATTCCCTCTCCGTGAAGAACAAGTCTAAAATTCAAAAATAAGCTAAGGCACTTATTTATACTAGCTATTACAAGGTTCCCTCCAAAATGGGATTGTACATCATTTGGGGCGCCCTATCTTCATTTTTAGGCTTCCCCCATCTTCAAGTGTTGACCGCCCCATGGGCTTAGTTGACCGCCAAGTTTGACAGCTTGGTGGTTGCGTCCCTTTTCAAGCTCAAATGCTTCTCAAACCTTGTAATTTATCAATTGAGGTCCTTTCCAAGTATCCACAACATCATCCTTCATACACCTGGCTTGTAAAGCTTGAAATTCCTTGGCTTCGTTCCGGTTGCAAAGTCATAAAGTTGAGGTGCTTCCCGATACCATATCATAACCAATGTGACATTTATATTTTGTTAGCTTAATTGGAGAACTTTGTTGACCGCCAAGTTGGACAGTTGGACAGAAATTGGGACAATTAAGATCATCACACCCAAATGCAATTGGCCAAGAAGTTGGATTTGGGTGTGATGATCTTTGGTCAATTATAACTAGTGATCATACCTTTTGACCACAGGTAGACGAACAAAATCCAAACAAGAAAAGAAATCATATCTTCACTTCAACTTTAGCTTTCCCGACAGAGAAGAACAAGGGCTAAGTTTGAGGGATTGGGTCGGGTTAAATTGATTAGGCGCGGGGGGTTAATATTAAGATTGGGAATTATTTAATTTGGATATGGGTTCTTTTAATCCTGGCCAGCCATATGTCCCTCAGTTAATTACAAGGGAAAATCAATACCAAAGTATAACGGAAGGGGTATATTTGACTCCAAAGTATATCGGGAGGGGTATATTTGACCCCGAAGTATTACGAAGGATATATTTAAACCATTTTCAATAGTACATGGGTATATTTGACCCTTTTCCCTGACTAAGGTCTAAATCCTAAAAGGATGTTGATGTAAAGCTGCTACAGTTTCACATGAATATCCATGAAAAGTAATGTAAACAGTACTTTTGCCATAGAAAAATTGTGACCATGCTTTGGGAAAGATCACCCCTGTCCGTGCTGCATCATATGGTCTCTCAAATGAATGCTCAATCTGATATTTGATGAATTAGGAGGTGGAGAAAAGCATTTTTCGCGACATCAAGTTTATGCAACTTCACTAAATCTGTTTCTTTGTTCATAGGTTTTCCATTTACTTGAAGATTTTATTAAGCTATTTGAGATAGGAGTTCCCTCTTTAAGGCCAAGTGATATTTGATAGTTAATTTTCATGTTTCCTATCTTTTATAACTGTCCTATTGTGCAATTCAAATGTTCTAACAATAGAGCTGCATGCAGGTTCAAGTCGACATTATTGAAACTCCTACTCCTACTTTCGATTCGGAACAAGCAAAGTTGAAAGCACAAGAGCTAAGGTTTGATTTTACATTAAAGTTTCATAAGGTGCTTCCGCATTTTATCCAAAAACTGGAAACCGTCATTGGAAGTATTACCTCCTTGCCTCTTGTTTACATTTTGAATCTGCTTCGCTGTGATTAGCTTATGGTTTGTTTTCGGTCTTTTTATTATTACATTTTTCTTTTCTGATGCTTTTGGTGAATGAAAATTCTTCTTTTATAGGGAGCGAGCACGCAAGAGGAGAGAAGAGGAAGAGGAAAAACTGAAAAAGGAAAGAGAGAAGGTATGGAGTATATTCCTATTCTCTTATGAACTTTCTTTGGTGTAAGTTCTGATTCAATGCAGAAAGTTCATTGTCAATATGTTAAATGTAAGAGATCTAATGGTTGTGATTGAATGATTTAATGAAATTTTGATGCATGATTTGAATAAGTTTTCAACGTGAACAAGTTAGTGCAAACTAGCAGGGATCTAGGCTCACTGTCCGAGAGATGGCATCACCTTCCAGAAATTGCTTCCCACTTATTTGGATCAACTTTGACTTTAGTTCCAATGATTGACTAGTGCCAAACGACAGAAAACATGTTTCACTAATGGTAGTGCAATGATGTTAAATTCATGAAGTAAGCAGCCTTGAAGCAATTATGGAAAGATTTCTGGCAATACCTAATGAGATACTCTGAAATGCGCTAATCCAAAAACCCTACATATATAGGATTGAAACTGAAGTAATAACCCGCAGCATGTTGCTTTGAAATGCGCAGTTAGTTATTGTTCTACTTTCTCTTTTGGGATTTCCGCTTCTGCTTGTTTTGTCAAATGCTTATATTTGAAACTAGTGTGTATGGTCTCACAGAACTATTAATGTTCAGCTTCTATACACGGAGTTATTCTACTTAACAAAATGTTAAATGTTTCATTTAATTATAGGAAAGGATATTTGCGACAAAGCGAATGGCAGAGGAAAATGAGATGAAACGGTGTGTTTCTATGTTGAAGTTATGTTACTTTATAAAAATACGTTGTGCTTAGTTGGTCAAAAATCCTTATTTTAGGTTTCTGAACGTTGCTTCGCGTTTTAGATTTGAAGCACAGAGGAAGACTGAAAAAGATGAGCGAAGGGCAAGGGAAAGAATTCGTCAAAAGCTTCAGCAGGACATGGTATTACTTGTAATTATTAGTTATGATTTCTTGGTACTTGTCCAAACATTACTGATCTGATGATCAAATGCAGATATATGCTGTAGCTGCATCTTTTTATTTAGGTATTTACTAGTGCAAATGAAGCTATAGATACAACAAAATTTTTATCTTGCTGTCATCTTATTTAATTATTCTTTATCAAGTTGAATAAATGTAGTCCACTCTATTTTTTTGTGTAAACTGTAACTTTTGCGTATTGGTTTGCTATATGGATCTTAGTTCTACATTTTAGTTATGTAGCTTATATCCCCCAACTTCAGATCTTGTTGGGACTGGGATAAGTCGTGAGTTCATGTCCTGACAGGCAGAAAGGAGGGATAGGCTTGGATCGCCTTTGAATAGCTTTACATCTTCTAGATCCATTAAAACCTCAGAGCAAGAGACAAAGGTATTTTGCTTTGCAATTCTGTTGACAGTTCCTAAGAATGACTGGTTTCATCCATTTGACTGATTTTAATTATTCTCTTTAAACTCAGAATCATTTGAAAGTTGACTCTGCCTCATTATCTGGCAACTTAGCTACAAAGAAAGAGGTTTTGATGGAATGCTTAAGATCTCTCAGGCGTCAGCACCAGGTATTCGATTTCATCGTCTCGTCTGTTTCACTATTTAGTTCTCAATAAGTTCCCTGTTTCTTATAAGTCTATGCAAACTAGCTTTTTGCTTCTTCCCTTCTGTTTGATACAGGTTGTTCAGGAAAGTTATTATAACAGTATATGTATAATAACATATCAGGTTACACTGAATTATAACAGTATATGCATAATTTTCATATGTTTCAGGAGGAGGATGTGAAAGTGCAATGGGCCTTCAAAACTCTGTTAGTTTATGTGAGGAATTTCATTAACAATCCCGATGAAGGAAAGTTCAGGAAGATCCGGCTTAGTAATCCAGCTTTCCAGGTGAATAATTTTTAAGCACACGCTGAAAGAATGAAACTTCATTTTTTGGTATGTAAGGTTCGTGACAATTATTATTATGAGGGGCTGGGTTCAGGATCTCTCACCCTGCCCCCTCCTTCCTCTCCATAGTTTTTTGCATGTATGTCTGATCGTGGGGACATGTGTAGAGTGTTGGTTGTGTAATGTGATAGATGTAGATTAGGATCTTAAGCTTCATTCAATCTAATCTTGTCCATTTCATCCATGTCCTCGGATCCTTGTGTGCCTTGGTTTCTCAGTGTCATTTCTTCTTTCTGAAGTATTAGTATGATGTGTGGCCTATCAGTAAGTGTAAAATGATGTGTTAATGTATTGGCGCTTCTTGTGTCTCTTCACTTCCACTCACTGTATGTTTAGCAATGAAGAATGTAATCTGCTGTTTCCAGAAATACCATTCTATGCTTGTGTCGCACCAGACTGCCTTTTATGTTCTACTGTCACGTTCTTTTTGTGACAAGGCTGAAATTGTGAATCAGAAATCTGGTAAAAGTCGGGATAGCTTGTTTTTGTAACTTGGCCAATTTCCAGTGATGGTATTTCCTGTTGCTTGGATCTAGTGGATTTTGGATTTGAGTTAATGTTTCTTTTCTTTCTGGGATGGCAGGCTAGAGTTGGGATTTTCAAAGAAGGCGTGCATTTTCTAGAACTCTGTGGGTTTGAAAGAGATGAAGGAGGTGATTTTTTGGTCTTGCGCAGAGACAAGGTCGATATGGCAGTACTGAGATCAGCTGGCATGGTTTTGCACTCTGCCATTACAAATCCCTTCTTTGGACTGTTGTCAAAGTAAAGATAGTTTCCCCAGGGATTAGGTGACAATCAACAGAGCACTAACTTCTAGTTGGATTTCACTACTTCTATTGGACTTGAATTTGTACAGTAGCCTGAATTAGATATTCTATTTGTTTGAACTTTAATTTCTCCTATAGACGTACTTATATATACTAGTCACCACGTGACTAAGCAGTGTTCAGTCATAAGTCCTATTATTAATGAGTCCTCTTCAGTCCGGGGGCCTCATAGTGATTATGTTGTTTTTCTTCTTTCAAACACTGATTTAGTTTTAGACCTACCTAACTATTCTGCCTACTCTGCGCAAACCCGTAGCCTATTATGAATAATTTGAACCTAATCTAGAGAATCACTTAGAAAATCTGTACCCTGAGCTCTAGCCTCAAAATCATCAAATCATCCATCCTATGCGAGTACATGTCGAATATCACTTGTTGATTATTATAATAATTATGTTAAAATAATAAATTATACTTTTGCATGTGGTGTGATTAGTAGTATCTAAATTTAATCTAATACATCACTAAAAATAAATTTAATTATTTTTCAAATTATTTTTCAAGGCTTAATACAAATATCGATGAATAGGGACTTTGGAGTTTCAATCTCAAAGAAAGGTATAAGTGAAATTTGGAACAGTCATTTCAATCTTTTTCTTCCAATTCGTTGAAAGAAAATATATGGTAAAATAATCATGTCATCATTATTTTCTTAAATGGACGTCAAATCTAAATTTGATAAGTAAAAGTAAACTCTGGGAGTATACCTTTCCCTTCTCAGGAAAGAAGTGTGCTTTTTCGACTCTCTTTTCCATGCTTATTCTAATTTCGGTATAACTAGTTCAGTATATGTGCTTTGCGTGTGTATTTATATCAGTGGTCTAGCTAGTGTTGAAGAAAAAATAATTATTAACTATCAAAAGATCAGATATTTAAATTCCTATTATCATTAATTAAAAATAGAATTCAACAAACTAAACACTACATGCTTATATATTTTTTTTTATGAAAATAACTTTGTTGATTGAGTTTTAGCTCGAAAGCAAAACTAAAATGTTGAGCCTTGTAAAGCCTAATAGCTCTTAAACATAGTGTATATGGTTACGAAATTGTACTCCTAGTTATTCTTATTTTGCCTCATTTTGTATGATCATCAACATTCACCAGTAAAAATATAACTTTCAATAAATCCTAATAATTAGAGTTTGAAGTTGCTATTGGACTCATAGTGTAGAGTACTTATTTAAATTCGGTAAGCTTTTTATCTCTATACTTAGAAAATATTTTCTTGAAAAATAAATGATTTTCTTACTTATTTCTAATGCTTGGTAAGTAAGAAGAAAATATTATCCTAAAAATATTTAGGCATATAATCTTAAAAATACAAATAACACCAGACCCGGCACCGACTTCTAACTCGACATGAAAAACAACTCCCGATCCTAACCCGAGATTCAAGTCCTAATCCTGACACCAAACTATGTACCACTCTAGACCCTGACGTCAACCCCAATTTAAGAATCAACTCTCAACTCCACCCGAAATTTGGGATTCAAAATTTGATGTCGATTCAGGACCAAATTTTCGATCTCTACTCCGACATCGACTCATGATTCAACTGCCAATAACAATCCTGGTTCCCAATTTCTGATTTGAAACCCAACTTTAACTCCCGAATTGAGACCTGACCTTGACTAGAGATCCAACCTAGATTCGAGACACAACCTTGACTATCAACTCAGGATCTGACTTTTGACTCAAGATTTGACCCCAACTTCTATATCAAGATTGAAATCCTAACCTTGACTCTCGATGTTGGACCTAACACCAACTTAGTATTCGAATTTCGACCTCAACATCAAATTAGCACCTGGCCCTGACTCCCGACTCAGGATTTAACTCCCAACTTGAGAATCGATTCTATCTTCGATTTCTATTTAGGAATCAATCGTGAACTCTTGGCTCAAGGCCCAACACTAACTTCTGACTCGGAACCTAACCCGATATTTGACCATGATTTTCAAATCAGAATGCAACCTCAAACGCATTATTTTCTAATTTGAGGCTCGACCTTGACTCCATACATGAGATATGATCCCGACTATCAACCCAAGACATGATCCCAACTTTCGGTTTGGGACTCGACTCCAATTCCCGACCCCAACTAGGGATATGACTCTTGACCCAGAATTCAACCCCGAATCTAGACTTAGAACTAGACCCTTACTTTCGAATCGGGATCTAACTCCCGACTAGGTATCTGACCCTCGACCCAAATTTTTTATTTGCTGCTTGACCTTAACTCTCGAACTAGGTCCTAACCCTAATTCGAGATACGATGTCAACCACGATACCTGATTTTGAGATTCAACCTTGACTCAAAATTAAATGAATGCAAGAAACTGACTGAAATCGAAATTAAAACCAAAATAAGAAGCAAAAATTTTAGTTTGTCATTATTTTATTAATAAAATAAACCCTCATATAAATTTATTGAAGGGTCTTTTAATAAAGTGCAAAATAACTTATTTATATATGGTACATTGTTCCTCTTGCAATATGCTTAAACATTTAATTGTCCTTTTTTTACACTATAATTTTTTTTCAAAAAAATAAAACGCACTCCTAGTAGATATATATTTAGTAATTTATTGGATACCAAATCTAAAGTATTAAGACAATAATTAATTATTATTTTATTTTAAATCTTAAAAGTAAAAAAGCTGATCGATATCCCATAGCGAAGCTTCATATTATCTTATATATAAGAAAGTCTAAACAATACAACTTACAAAATCTTGAGTGTTAAAATATTGGAGAAATATCTCGAAGCATCAATTCAATTTATTTACTACTCAAACACTAAACTGTTGTTGATCTTATTGGATTAATGTCTAATGACAAAGAACTCCTAAACCTAAAGGGGTTAAAAGTGTACCAAAATTTCTTAATTAATCTTTTTTGTTATTTTATTATAAATATATTGTGTTATATATTCAAAAAAGAAAAAAATTAAGAACTAAACTTTTAGTTGATTTCAAATTCATTAGTAATTTTTTGTTTTATCTAAAATACTTTTTTCTAGAAAAGGAATAAAAAAAATTCATTAAGGAAAGACATTTTTAATATTTATCGTAATTTAAGTAAAATTTAAATAAGGTAAAAATTCTAATGAATTCTTAGCACGAAACAATTTTAATATATTTTTTAAAAAAACTAAGAATTATAATTTAACTTAATTTAAAGTATTAAGTATTGGAAGTTCTTACCTGTTATAAATAGATAAAATTTAATATCTATAACTTTAATTAACTTCAAAAGTCTTAAAAATTATGATAAAAATTAAATGAAAAAGGATACTAAATTTGTTTTATTTTACTTTGAGGATCTGGTCCAAATCTTTTACTGTAAAAAGCCATGCTACTAATTTCAACGAAAAAAATGTAAATTGTTATATTTTATTAATTGAATATACATAGTACATATTTTTTTTTATCATTTATATTTTGTTTTAGTAAAATATAAATAGAAAATTTTATTTATAATAACTGTATATTTATATACAATACCGATCTTTTTTTGAGGAAAAAGTTACGTTGTCAACAAAAAAGATATATAAGGAATAAATTGTTGCAGTGTATACCATTAAATACCCAATTTAGAAAAAATACATAAATATTATTGTATTAAATAATAAATTTGAGTATAATAAGTTTATTATTTTATCCCAAAAAAAAAATTCATAGTCAATAAAGAAAATACTCATACAATTTTCATTCTATGCTCCACATAATATGGAGAGCAATAATCATATTAAATAGAGAATCAACCAACAAATCATTTCTATAGTCAATACAAAAGATGTAATAATTTCTCGTAGAATAAAAATCAATTCTTAGATTATACTAATAAAAAATAGTAATATGAAATAAAATTTCAAACTTTACAAATCTCATAACCACGAGCGATTTAGTCAAAGGCCACCGATGAATTAAAAATTCACCAGAAAACCAAAATGTAACAGATACACCAAATATAAGAACCTTCCCTAAGTTCGTAATTTATATTCAAGAGATAATCCTATAATTTGAGCAGTTTTTTTTTTTTTTTTTGCATACCTTTGCCTCTGGATTTCTGAGATCTTTATAGGTCTTCTTTGTAACTGTCACATTTATTGAATATTCCTTCTGGCGGGTGTTTTGCAACTGTTACTGTATTGGTGGAGCCTAATTATTCCATAACCGTTATTGCATTTATTAAATTTATGATAACCTATTAATTATTATTTATGGTATTTTATTATTCTATCATTATTCTACACTAGTCCCCCCTCTAGGAGCCGAAGTGTGTGTTTACGCCTCTTTGGCTACTTCTTTAAATGTTATTCGGATTATCTGTTTTTTATACTGGAGCAGCTATAACAATACGTATTGGGAAGGGGGTTCGATACTTTGTTTTTACTTGTAACGGAGTATACCTATTAATTTAATCGATTTTTTGTGGTAGTCTTTATCCTATCTTGCTTTAAAAAGATGGGCGGAAGTTTTTTCGTTTTATTTTTTGCTAGGTGTCAACGTCATATGGTTGGTTGACACATTTCATGTGTCTATTCATAGACGTTTTCTAATCAACAACCTTTTTTCTTGTGAATATGCATATTTTACTATGCCGTCTTTGAATATCTTTACTAATCATACCACTTAGGATTCCCTCCCCCACTTCTACATACTTCTTTTCATCTTCTTTTTTTTTTCTCGTTTATGCTTTTAGATTTGCATTTCCCCTCCTTTATTATTCACTTTACCAAAAGCTAATAAGATAGTAAGTATGTCTTCTTCTACTTCTTCTTCTCGCTCTTATGAGGCAGAGGTTCATCGCGTGGGTGGTAACCTCAACCTTTACCTCCTTAAAACCGCATCTCATACTTTAAATAAGTACGATTTGTTGGTTACAAAAATCCCTAGTAATTTGACTATGAAATCTGCTCTAGTTATGCTTGAGAAATATCATTTTCCTACTGGTTTGAATTTATTTTGCCTGACACTTCTGATAGGGCTTTTTCCTCTCCTGTAGGATACTGCTCCATGTACTGGGATTACCTAGTATCCGGGTTGAGGTTCCCTCTTTTTCCTTTTTTGGTTAGGGTTTTAATAGCTTTCAATTTGTGCCTTAGCCAATTGACCCCTAATGTCGTACGGAACATTATGGGTTTTACCCTTTACTGTTCATGAGTTGGGGTAAGACCCACTGTAGATTTGTTTGAATACTTCTTCTCTGTAAAAAGTACTGAATCTTGCAGGGGTTGGTATTTTTTCACTCTCCTGCATAATTATAAGATTTTAACCCCTTCTAAAGTTTCTGACTGGAAAGACAAATTTTTCTTTTTTAAAGTCATCGAAGAAAATTTTCCTTTAAAATGGTATTTAGGTAAGATTAGGTCTATCCTAGCCAGACCAGTAGATCCTTTAGATTTGAACCTCGTCGACTGGGTCTCTCCACAGCCATGTCGTTTTTCGGATATGGACCTGTACAGGGAAAAAATTAGTGCTTTTAACCCGGGTTATACAGTCGACGAGGTCACATCAATAAGGAGGTTGTCGAGGGGACTCAAGGTAGATAGAATCTTTTTATTCTCAGAATGATATTATTTTCTTTTCTTATTCTTCCTAATTCCTTGGTCTTTCTCTTCCAGTGGTGCGAGTCAGACTTAGTGATCAGGTTTCTTCTGGTCCTTTCGTTCTTATCAAGAAGGTAGCTCCTCCCCCTCCGATATCTATACTAGAGGTTACAAACCGGAAGACGTCTACAGGAGGACACCAGAAAAGAGCTGCTCCAGCTCAAGAATCTTCATCAAAGAAGAAAAAACCCTCTGAGGTATTCTTTAGCGACGAAATGTCGCTAGGAGAGGTTAGCTTGGTAAGTACTCAACAAAGTCAGTTTCCAGTGTGCCTATCTTTTTGAATCCTGACCTTTTCTAATTTTCAGGAATTCTCCAAAGCTGCTTCTATCCTGGACAGAAAAATGGGTCAGGAAAGAGATGAATTTCGCCGGGAAAGAAGCCAACGAAGAGAGCTGGGGTTTGCTTAAAAACTGCAGAGGAAAGAGCCCAAGCGGCTGAAGCTGAGAAAAATGTGGCTTAAGAAAAGCAGCGAGCTGCAGAGGATGCGTTAACCCTCCTGAAGATTGAGTATGCAGTCAACAGGGCTGAGGAATTCTTTGAGAAGGTCACTACAACAAATACCTTCTCAGAATATGCTTCCTGTATTGGGGATTCTATAGTTGCTGCTGCCCGGACGGTAGCTTTAGATGAAATGGCAACTGCCTATCCTCAGTTGCCCATCCGGAGCAGATTTGGATACAACACATAGACCAAAACAAAAGCTACATATAATTTTATCAAGGCAATCGTTAATCGAGCAACCGATATGCCTTTGGTAAAATTTATTTATCAGCAGTCTGCTCCATTATCTAGAGCTAAACTAAAGGCGTGTAATGTAGATGCAGACCCGGATATTATAGAGTTCATTGTTGCCGAGTGTAGGTCATCATCTCCTAGTAACCCTGAGGAGTCTTCTGAATCCTTGATAAATGAAGTCACCATATCATTCCCTGCTGAACCTCTAGTTGAAGTCGAACCGTCTCCGAACGTAGAGCAGGTCGAAGCCGACCTATAGTTAGGATTTCTTTGTAAAATTTTTGCTCTTTTTGTAGCCTTGTCGTTCAGGGATTTTTATAAATAAAGATTACTTTCCATTTTTTCATTTTTTCGTTCTAATATTTTTTATCCTTTAATTCAGCAAATTATTCCTTATACGCTTGAACAAGTGGAGAGGAAAAACTTCTTCCTACGGAGGCTCCTCCAAGAAAAAACTAAGGAGCTAAACATAAAGAATGAATTTATCTGATACTTTAGAACCCTTTTATCAGAGAATGCTGATTTTCAAGGTTTGATTAAGAGGTAAGGAAGCCAACGATGAGAGAAAGTGACTTGCAGAAGAAAATGGAGAGTTATTTCAGAGGTTGGAATTTTTACGGGGTAACATGTAGGAAAATAATGACGAAAGGAGACAACTTGAAAAATAAAATAGAGATTTATCTTAGAAGTTGAAGTTGTTATGAGGTGACATACGGAAGATGGAGGACACTACCAAAACGTCAGTCAGTTTTTGGAAATGTAAAGCGGTTCAGGTTCGTCTTGACTTTGACCATCGTGAAGCTGGAGTGAAAAGGCTCTGAGATCAAATAAAAGAGTATCAACGGATCATTTTCAAGGAAGGAGGTCTAATAATCCTGGATGAGGTTGAAGATCGAGTTCAGCAGTTAACGGTAGAGCTGGAAAGCCTTACCTCTAGTTACGAGGTTAATTTCTCAAAGTATTAGACCAATCGGATTATTCTGGAGAATCTATTGGCGATGTATGAGGATGTAAAGAAGATATCACAATATTTACGGGGGGATATGCAAGCATTGTCCAGCCGAAAAACACCGTTTCCTACTAATGCCGCCTCAGTTCATCCTCGGAGCAATGTCACATCTATCACTTCAGGTCAACCTCAGATTGGTTCGAGAATAATTATTCCAGTTCCACCCCGGAGAGGACCACATAGGGCAACCAGAGATAGATAATGTATAGGCCTTTAACTAATACACTACTTATCGGTATTTTGGACCGGCCTTGTATTTTCTGTGTGATATTTCTAGTGAAATCTGTATATATTTGCAATGTTGCAACATTTTGCTGAACCGATTCTTTTTGAAATCGATTTATTTTTGGTCACTATGCCAAATCGATAATATTAATTTTCTTTATTGCAGCTATCGTCGAACCGAATACCCTTTTTCGGGCCAATTTATATGATGATTCAGTATTCTATTGATGTTTTTAGGGTCATCCCTAATGTCAAGATTATCCCGGGGTTTTCCCCGAAATATTATTATATTTTACTATGAAATTGCAAATGCTCAAAGCATATAAAGAAGAAGTATATAAAGAGCATATTGTTAATTTTATTGGTAAAAGCGTCTTAAATTGCTTACATGCCATGTGCGAGGTATTTCACCACCGTCTAACCTTGCTAACTTGTAACTACCCACTTTATGAGCTTCCGCTATCCGATATGGGCCTTTCCAGTTGGCTTCTAACTTTTCCATCTTCTCAGCACGGTTGCTTCATTTAGTCTCAGGACGAGTTGACCAGGGCTAAAATAGGTGTTTTTTTACTCTAGTATTGTAATATCTGGCCATGGACTGCTTGTATTTTGCTTCAGTGATTGCTGCCACTTTTCTTTTTTCTTTTAGTATATTGAGGTTCACTCAGAGTTCTTCTTCGTTTTATGGTTGAGCATAGTGTATTGTCCTTGGGCTAGGAACTCCTATTTCTTCCGGAATGACTGCTTCTGTCCCATACGTTAAGTTGAACGGAGTTTCTCCATTAGGGGTTCTTAGAGTAGTTCTATAAGCCCATAAGACGTTAGGCGGATTTTCTACCTAATCTCCTTTAGCTTTATCCAAACTTTTTTTAAACCTTGGAGAAATGTCTTATTTGTAACTTCCACTTGCCTATTAGCCTGTGGATGTTCCACCGAAGTAAATTGCTGGATAATATTCATCTCTGCACACCATGACTTGAAGGGTTCATTTGAAAACTGTTTTCCATTATCTGAGATGATTTTTCAAGGTATTCTAAACCGACAAACTATATTTCTCCATACAAAGTTTAGAACTTTCTTTCCAGTGATGGTAGCTAATAGCTCCGCTTCTACCCAATTCTTAAAATAATCTAAGGCTACTACCAAGAATTTTACTCTTCCGACAGCTTTATGAAACGGTCCCACTATATCAATTCCCCATTGATCAAAAGGCCATGCACTTTGCATGGAGATGAGCTCCGCTTAGGGCTGCCGGACCACCAGAGCATGGATCTGACATTTTAGGCACTGCTGGACAAACTTATGTGATTTTTGGAATATTGTAGGCCAATAATAGCCCCACCGTAGGATCTTTTTTGCTAATCCTCTTGCACCTACATGGCTTCCACAAGATCCTGCATGTATTTCTTGAAGGATATACCTAGCTTGAGTTGGTCCTACACATCTTAACCATGGTTGTAGAAAAGACCTTTTGTACAATTTTCTGTCTTTCAGTACGTAACGGGGGCTTTCAGCCGCAGTCTTCTTACTTTAGCGGAGTGAGATGGGGTTTCCCCTGAGATGAGATACTTGATTATTGGTGTCATCCAGCAGTCTTCTACCTCTTCTATCATAGAAATCTCAAGTTAGATGATACTCGGATGGGATACTTCCTCCATTAACACCTTGCAACTTGCTTTTGTCTCCTTAGAATATGCCATTTTGCTAAGGTCATCCGCCTTGGTGTTCTTCCCTCTAGGAATCTTTGTTATCCTAATATAGGGGAATTCTTCCTACAACTTTTTTACCACTTAAAGATATCTTTTTAACTAGGCATCTCGTGGTTCATATGTTCCCTTCACCTAGTTGACTATAATTTGGGAATCACTAAAACAGAAAGGGATCTTATTTTCAACGCTTTAGCCAGACGTAACCCTACTATCAGTGCTTCATATTCCGCAGAGTTAATTTTTTATCTTGAAGTTGAATCGCAAGGCATATGATCCTTCAGTTCCGTCCGGGCTTGTAAAAAGATTCCAGCTCCGTTACTGTCTCCATTAGAGGCTCCATCCACATGCATGACCACTATATCAGTGGGTGTTGTTGATTCATCCTCCACCCTGGTTTCCTTCTTGCCTTCTTGGGTTTCCTCTGAAAGGATGTGATTTACTTCTACCAGGAAATTCGCCAGGGCCTAGTCTTTAATGGCTTTTCGAGGACGATAATCAATTTTATGTTCACCTAACTCGATGGCCCACTTCATCAATCGTCCAGATGCTTCTGGTCTTAATAACACTTGCTTTAACGGAACATCAAATAGCATGCAGA
>JBDJHY010000116.1:10343529-10360129 GCA_039654485.1 Withania somnifera | reverse complement strand
CTGCCATCTTATTGGATGGGCCAGGGCCCAAGAAAGTTCCTGGGCCATTTTTGTGATATCTGAAAAAAAAACTAAGTATAGAAGCTGAGTTGACGTCATGCCGAGCTGAGCGCCGAGATGAGGTGACGAGGTGACTGAGACAAAGTGATGACGAGCTGAGACAAAGTGATGACGAGCTGGGATGAAGTGGTGACGATCTGAGATGAAGTGGCTGAGACAAAGCGACGAGGTGGCGAAGTGACTAAGACAAAGTGATGACGAGGTTAGCTAGCCGAGGTGAGCTCTCAAAAAACTAATTATAGAAGTTGAGGGGCGGTCATGCTGGGCTAAAAAAAAAGTATAGAAGATGAGGCCGAGATCAGTTGCACGCTTTTGCTGCAGATTTTCAGAATTTCTAACCGGGGTTTCGGTATTGAAACAGAGTCTAAATTTGAAAAACCAAATATGCATTTTGAGTGAAAAAAATATCCCGGACTCAATGAAATCGACGAAATTGAATCGAAGGTCATTTTAGCGAAAAGGACCTCACTACAAAGCTTTAACCAAGACTAGGAAATTTCCAACTTTCCACAAAACAACCCAAATCCAGCACGACACCTTAGTAAGCGTATCAAGGTCAAACTAGCCTAAATTCACCATTTCGGAGTTGATGGAAGCGTCAGAATTCCTATCCGACACTCCGAACACCAAAATACCACCCCAACTCTATTTTAGGCTTTAATACTATACGACTTTCAACAACATATAATTTTTTTAACCCAGTCTTCTTCTTTTTCTTTAGCATAAAACACATCCCTTTTCATCTAGAACACAAAATATAAACTTAGTGAGAGAAGAGAGAGAAGCACTACATAATTTCGAAAATCGAAGAAACCCTAGTTGAGTATGAACAACAAAGAAAACGACGACAAGATTGTGGTTGTTGTGGAGTTGCTACAAAAGAAGAAATTAAAATCCTAGTTTAGTATAAAATCCTAATGGTTGTTGTGATTGATGTGAAATTTCTAAAAGTTGAAGAAATTCTAGTGTAATATAGAACCTTAATAATTATTGTGGATTTGAAATCCTAATAATGAAATTACTGAAGACTTTCTCATTGAGAAATTGATTCTCACAAAAAAAGAAGAAGTTTACAGAGTTTTGGAATTGAAAATTATAAAGAATTTTTGATAAAATGAGTGAACGATGATTTATTAAAAATTAATAAATATATATAATAAAATTTATCTTTATAAATTTCGAAAACAATTTGAGATTTTTTTATAAGTTTATAAAATTTAAAATTTTTAAAATTCTTTTTAATCTTTAATTAACTTAATCACCAACTAATTATCTAGTTAACTTGATCGTGATCTAACTTTATCCCGTTTGTTCCTTCGTAATTGTCAGCAGCGGCTAATTTTTCTCTATATTTTGAGTAGGAAAAATAAGCCAAGCAGAATAATATCTGCCCAAAAACGATTCTTGAATTTAGTTACCTCAAATCCCTGCCCTCTCTCTATCTCTCTGTATTTCCAGTTCTCGATTTCCTCCAATTCGTGGCTGTAAAAGTGAAATATAAATAGAGGTTAGGGTTCCGTGGTAAGAATCGAGTGGGGAACGCCGTTCGGAGCATACGATGTACGCTGATCGGGTGGAGGCAGTAACAAAGAGGTCGGTAAAGGACAGGCTTAACGGCAACACTGCTGATGATTTTGCTCGCCGGAGGCAAATTGCCGGCAAGAGGTAATCCTTCTTTCTCGCCCACTCTACTTACACTTTCAGATTTTTGTAACTTTTCAGCTCTATCATGTCTTCTATTTGTGTACATTTGGTTGCTATTTTATTTAGTAAAGGTTTTTTCTTCAATCCAGTAAGGTCTGCATCTGCTTAGTGCAGAGTGCTGTCGTGGTTTTGGTTGTACCACATGAAATGTGTGTAAATTATAATAGCACTCTAAAGCTTTCTTTTTTCTTCTTCTTATTTTGAATAGATAGTACTTCCTCCCTTCCATTTTTTTGTGGTTGTGCTTGGCTAGGCATGAGTTTAAGAAAGAAAGAGACTTCAACTTTGTGGTGTCAAACAACAAGAACGACAAATCCAGTATACTGGGGGGGGGGTCTGGGGAGCATAGAGTATATGTAGTCCGTACAACTACCTCAGATGTTATTTCCAATAGACTCCGACACAAGACAAAAATCATCCAGAAAAAGATATAATCTATAATCAACAGATAATACATTAAATAACAAAAAGTACTGTAAACAAGACTATCACAGATTAATACTACAAACAACCAAACCGACGCAACACAGTCCCCCAAAACTCCAAGAACCAGACACTACAAGCATATTATTACGACTCCTAGAACGACTATCAAAACAAAGTACTTCTATATACTAACAAGGGTATAATCCTTCTTACTATCCTTTATACACATTGTGGTGTAAAACAAGCCATAAATATTTGTGTTGCTATAAATTATCTTATTAAGTATAAAGTTGAAGTTTAAATTGAATTGTTTCTAAATATAGAAAGGTGTCAGCAAGGATTTCACACCCTATGCTAGTTCTTCCTCTCTCTCCCTTGGATATTTCCTTAATAGTCCTTGTATTTTTGGGTCAGGCATAAACGGAACGTGTGGATAGTTAATGGGACAGAGGTAGTGGCAGTTTTAAGTTTTAATGGGGAACTTTTTCTATCAGGCACAATTTTGTTCAAATAAATGTGATTAGGCAATTGAATAGTTGTAATAACTGTGAGTACCTGTTAAACAGAGGTACCAAGAGCATTCATGTACTGGTTAATTTTCTTACAGGAAGGTGCCATTATTGCTTACTTGGTCTTCCTCCTTGTTGCTTGTGTACTGCCTATTGGGATTCAAAACCAAATAATTCCTTTTGGAGTTTTGGGCCCTTATAGATTGGACTATCTGCTCGACATTCAAAACATAAAGTCTTAGTCGTCCTAATGATTAGAAAGGGGAGAGTCATTCGTTTTCTTTTGAGATGCTAGTAGATTTTGTATAGAAAGTGCAGCAACTATGCACCAACTAAGCACTAAGTTGATGCTAAGGCAGTAAAAGAGTCGGTAATCCTTTTGTACAAAAAAAACAAAAAAAGGAAGATTATGTACATTAAAGGCTTTATTTTTTGTAAAGATCCTACGAAATCTAAACATGCCATCTTCATCCTTTACAACCTGTAGATTGCACCAAAAAGTCAAAAGCCATAAATATTGTATTTAAGCTGCTCTATATTAACTTTCTCCCCTTCAAAGCATCTCACATTTCTTGGGAGATGTATTCTATGAACTAACAATGCAGGCTATACCAAAAAGCCAAAAGTTTCTACGAAATCTAGACATACTATCTTCATCCTTTACGACCTGTAGATTACACCAAAAAGCCAAAAGCCATAAACATTTGTATTCAAGCTGTTGTTTATTAACTTTCTTCCCTGCAAGCCATCTCACATTTCTTGGGGGATGCATTCTACGAATGGGAAGTGAACAAATTGGCTAAAGAGGTATTACTTTCTATGTTTCTCCACTTGGGTGCCGGTGTCTGATAGGAGTGCCGATCTAGCAGTTCATGATTTAAATTTTAAGATTCAGGGTATGGGGATTCCGTTAAAAATAATTCAAATATAAAAATAAAATTAAACAAATGGGCCTAAATTATGGTGGACTATTTGTAGGGAAAGGAATGCACAATTATTTTAGAGCAAGTTTGAATCTGTAATTATTATTAAGTATAAATGTAGATCTCTACTGTTTATATTAAGTTTGAATCAGAAATCATTGCATCTATCTCGAATTTCTCAATCTATTTTGGTCAGAGTACCCAAAATCATTTGTTTGTATCAAATATGGATTCTACATCCACACCCACATCGTGTCAACACGGTTGCAACACCGAAAGTGAAGAGTCTGCACAACGTACATTCTAGTGGTGATATATTAGTATATGAGATCAATCATGCTTACCTTTTCTTTGCAGCCTCATTTGATAGATTCCTAATAACTTTCTGGTTCAATTACTGTAATCTTTTTTGGTTCAGTAACTGTAATCTGTTTTATAGGCACAGAGAAGATGATGACAAATGGGAGCATGATCTTTACGAGCCTCATGAAGTTCCAGGATCAAGTATGGCACTGTTTGATACCATTAGATTCAGTTAGATATTATTATTCATTAGTCAATATACTTATGATTTCTCCACTAACAATCTTGATATCTTTTATGGGCTTTAATAGGCCAGAGAATTGGTGCTAAGGATCTTCGTCTAAAACTCCAAAAGAAAAGTATTCAACAAGCTAGTCAAAGTGTTAAAGGTTCTGTCTCTGGAGGTATGAGGGATCTGCGTGAAAAGCTCTCTGGTACTGTATACTCGCAAACAGTGGAAAATGATCCCCCTAAAGCAAAGCTGGAGGTGGCTCCTGAAATAAGTAAACTTGTCAGGAGAAGTAGCGTAGCTGAAGCTCCTGTCGTGGAGACAAAAAAAATTGCCAGCACAGTTTCAAAGAAGAAGTCCCAGAAGAAGGCAAAATCTCCTTTCTCAGATTTAGTTTTACTAAGCTCCTTGTCAATAGTATTACCTCTTTATCAAATGGTGATATTGCCATTAAAATGTGAACATACACAGCCTGACCCCTAGTAAGAACAGGAGATAACTTTCTGAAATCTCCCACACAGAAGTGTAATAGAGTGCTCTAGACAAAAGTAAAATATAAGCATGAAGCATGTTTAACATGATACCATGTTCCTTAGTCCTTACTTTCAGTTCATTAAGTATTAGCTCCTAAATGTTTGCTGCTGTCTGCTGTATCTTGTTTTAATGTTCAGTGGGTCAGTTCCTGCTTGGAACAATGTTATGCCAATAGAATTTATAGTACTCTTTCCATTTTATTTTGGATGACCATGTTTGCCTGGCCACATAATTTAAGAAAGAAGAAAGATTTCTGAAAATTGTGGTCTTAAACATGTCCTAACATTTATAGTCGTAGGACTTTTGAAATTTCTCATCTTAAATATGGCATAACATTTGTGTGGCTAAAAAAAATTTGTCATTCAGGATTAAATGGGAAGTTTTAAGTTAAATTGTTTCCAAATTTAGAATGTGATCATTCTTTTCTGAACATACTTAAAGAAAAAGTAAATAGTGTCACATAAGTTAGAACTTATGGAGTATTAGGATGTTTATCAACGTAATACATGAAAATATATACCCTTTTTGGTTGCTAAGTTCATGTTGTGGTTGATTATTTGTTATGGCTCATAGCTATGTCCACCTCCCTGCTGGAAGTTTTTTATTTTTCTGGATTATGGAATCAAACCAGAGCAAATATCTTTGCTTCTGCAATGGGTTCATTCTTAAAAATTAAGACTACTAAGAACCGAATCAAGGTCATGCACACAGTTGTCTAGAAGATTGACCCCTACTGGCTGCTTATTCCAGGGTTGAATTTTGCAAATACAACAACAGAAACAACAACAACATAGCCAGTGTAGTCCCACATGTGGGGTGGGCTGTACGAGACCTTACCCCTACCTTTGTGGAGGTTGAGTTTTGTGAATGTTGAGATTTTTTATTTCAAGTGCTTCTTGGTTCGTCCTTCTATCCTGAAGAAACTGTATAGAAATTTGTTTATTTCAGTGTGATAGGAGGAGCTTTTCTGGGCTTACACCTTTGATTTGTTGTGTATGCATATGCTGTGGCTAGGACTCGGCTCTGCTCACTGGACTCTAAAAGATGGCTGGGGTAACCATGACCATGCAACATATGCATAGGGAAAATCGACCCAACCTTTCTGAATATCAGTCACTAAGACATATTTTCCCTTTGTGCTATCCTCACTTCAACCAGCAAATCAAACGAAAGCTGGAAAGATTCTTAGTAATATAGATGAATTTGAGAATAAGCTTGGCCGACATAAGGTAACATCCTTTTAAGTAGAGTGCCATGATGCCCATGGATGATATATGCTTATGGACATACTATGTTGCCTCAACATTGTAGTGCTAATGCCTAATAGAGTGTACCACAGTGATGGATGTATACTCTTCAACATCTGAGTTAGGGGTGGAAGCCAGACATTTTACTTCTCAATTTCAAAAGTAGAGGCCGTTAACTTATTTGTATGACAATTGGCATATCCACAAACAGCTTTATCAGAAAATTAAGGAAGCTTTATATATGAGTGGAAACTTTGACTACTGTATTAGGACTAATGGCAGGCTGAAGTGGTCAAAATGACTTGTAGATTTCTCTAGCATCAGCCCTTAGTGTGGGAAAGGAAATAGAAGATATGGGTAACCAAACCAGCTTGCATACTTTAGGTGATTTGGAGAAAAAGAACATACTCAAACTGAAGTACAGCAGCATTTCATTTTTGGCCTTTTGGCGTTCTATGCAGGATGTTTTTATGTAGACAAGTCTATAGATTTTCTCAGTGTCCTTGCTGATTAGAGGTGTAACTGAACTTTTCGTAAGTACTACAAATTTAACTTCCAACACTTTCTTAGTGTCTTTGTTTCTTGACATAAAATTTTGCTTACCATTTCCCGGGGGGAGGGGGGGGGGGAATAGAATCAAACTGCTATGTGTTTAATAGAATGATTTATGGGAAGGTGGTTTAATGCAGATGGCATCCTCAAGTTAGGGACTTACATATTGTTTTTCATTTGGAGCAAAATATTACTGAAGTTTTTTCCAGAAAAATAAAAGAAAAAATAAAGCCTATTAATTTTTGCAAAGATTAATATGAACAGACTGACCTAGTACTCGTTGTATCTCATTGATTTTGAACATAAAGGAAGCAATACAGCATACCCCTCTATCCATGTCTTAGAGTTTGTCCTTTACTACAAACAACTATTTGCAGTGAAATTGAAAAGCCTGCAATGAGAAGAAATATTTTTGAAATAGAAACCACGTCAATCTAGTTTCGAAATCACACAAATCTCTGATTCTGATCCAAAAGTACTGTTTTAAGTGTCTAATTCAAATTAACGAATTTTGTCATGCTACATTTTAATTTTCTATTCACAATCATTAATCTATCATTTGTCAAGTAGATTCAACTTTTAGAGCGGCGTTCTCCTGGACAGTTTCACGTGCCTACTCTGTTCTACTAGATTCCTGCTACCTCCCCCGGCCCAAGTACCAACTAAATATCCCCACCTAGGCTGTGGCATATGGGAAGAAATCAGTAAAAGTTTGGTCTTTTTGGAGGGTCTGGACCCGGTCTTCCTTGGTTTTCATCCACTTTATTGCCGGCGACCTTTAGGGCACACCCTTTGGTGCTTTACCTGTTTGTTAATTATATTTATTATTTCATGCTACTCTCGTTAGGTGGCATCTTGGTGCACCACTTGGATCGATACTTGAGTGATTTCGAAATGACAAAGTGCTCAACTTGCACTTCACTTAGTCACTTACCTAAGTCTCCTCAGTGACACAGTCCAGCTTTTAACAACATTGTGGCATGCACCATAGATCTGAACTCATGTCCAAAGTTTATCCTTGGCTCCTTTGTGAATTTCGCGGTCTAGTCAAAGCTGAACCTTCCATGCTCGCAGTTGACACCTCCACTTCCGTCTGTGCTGCTTTACAGTAGAAACAGGAGTTAACCTAGATCTGTTAATCATTATCGATAAGACTTCATATAATCCTACATTTTCTTTCTAGTCTTACCATTCAACATCTTCAAACACTCACATGTTTTGCAGCATTTTCATTATTACCTTGCTTCTGTTTAGTGGCATCACGTTTGATGAGCTTATTGCATTTGATCTGCACATCCCTTATTTCTTTAGCAGCTTTAATTTTTCATGTGCAATGAGAAGCCTCTTCGTTGTATTTCTTACTATGTAATCAGTGGTTGTGGCTATTGGTGTTCATTCTTCTTGTGTCAGGACTCTGGTTCCTTTACCTTGATGTTATCAGCTCACATAATAAACAAAAACGGTCAGGTGCTATTCCACAGTACACTGTGGGACTGCTGTTGTATATAAAGGTTTATACATTTGGTGCAGGCGGAATCAGTGGATAGTTTTCTGCAGTCTTTGGGTCTTGAGAAGTATGCAATTACATTTCAAGCTGAAGAAGTGAGTAAATCACTGCTGCTCTTTCCTTTTTAATTTAGTTTGAAGTGCCGTAGAAATTCACCTTCTCCCTGTGCTTTTCTTGCAGGTTGATATGGCTGCTCTTGTGCACATGACGGATGAAGATCTTAAAGCTATGGGAATACCAATGGTAAGTATGTTAATTTTGTATGGAAATTCATTTGAAGATTGTGACTTGCTGTTTTTCATTTTTTTGTTAATATTTTGGTTATTAATGGGAGGAGAAACCATAATGATGAAGAAGGTTCAATTTAGTAGGCACTGATTTTGATAAGAAGAGATTTTTCAATAGATGTTTCCGGGAAAGCTTCTTTGGTTTGACTGTCTTGATAATCACGTTGATTTGAGATATTAGGCTTTTCAAGAGTTGGGCCAAAGGATTCGAGTATCCCATCTTTGGATTTGCAATTCAGAGTCGACCTTGACCATGTGCTGATAGCTTGGACTTTCAGTGGAAAACCTCTTTTAACCATTTACTCTGCTCATTTTTTTTTAAGCTACTCCTTTTGTCCCATTTTATGTGAATTTTATGTGATTGACACGCTTCCCTTTTACCTTAATGACGTGTTATTGCAATTCACTTGATGTAAGGTTCATTGTTTTATTTATAAAGAGAAAAGGAAAAGACACGTTTGAACTCCTATGGGCTCTGACCATATATATATAGTTTACAGATCAAATGTCCTTTTATTTCTTAAATTCAGTATAACTATCTTTTTTTCTTTTGGATGTGGGGGCGAGGCAGAAGCACAAAGGGTGTATTTATGTGAAGATTTAGAGGAATCAACTGAATGCTGATAAAGTTGAAGCTGTATTAGTGAAATGGCATGGCTAGCAATCTTTCCTATTACGTGCTGATTGAAAGCTTTTTCCTTTTGGTTGTTTCAGGGTCCAAGGAAGAAGATAATATTAGCCCTGGAGACTAGAATCTGATAATTGGGATTACATCTTCCTTTGCTGCGGTTATTCATTGGTCTGCCACCCAATAAGTCAGCAGGCTTGTGTTTTAACTGTACAAGTCTCTTTCTGGGATGTACGTCTTTAATTTTTTTTTTTGGGTCTTATGAAGTGTGGTTAACAAGAGCTCTCAACATGCACTACATGGGAACATTTAGATCGGAGGCCATGAGGGGCATATAATTTAATGGCTTTTTGGTTGCTTGTCATGTTAACTTGGACCAAATTTTGCTGCTTCATCCCCCGTTGAGGGTGGGTATAATCGGAACCAGGACGGGATGGACCGGGTTCAACCGGTATCGTACCGGATCGGGATAGCCCAATCGGGTTATCAACCGGTACCGGGATGTACCTGTTTGGGATAACCCATACGGAACCCAGTTCTGCCCCGTCCCATTATATATCGGGCTGGATTTGGGTTGATGGTGACGGACCGGGCCGATTCACTGGGATGATTATTTGTTTTAATTTTGAATTTATTAAATATTTTTATTTTATAATTATTGTATGAATAATTTATGAAGTTTTTATTTTTATTTTTTCAATTAATAATTTTGTGTAAGTTTAGTTTATAATTTATTTAAAAACAATTTTTACCCAGATTAGTGTCCGTTTTCCCAACTAAATAAACCTGCACCCTCAGTATGAGAAATATGAAAATGAGAGCTTTCATTCGATAGGGATGGCAAACAGGGTGGGGCGAACTCGTGAAGACTCTGACTGCCCCTCCCTTGAAGAAATTCTTGTTTTTAATCCACCTTGCTCCCTCCGCATAGACCTGCCTTGCATAATATGCTTTTTTTAAAACGTAAGTTTGATACTAAAAATAAAATTTACAAACTTATTTTTCATAAAATACTTTTTTGTTTTCTAATACGTGATTCCTGGCAAACTAATAAAAAGAAAAGACGACATTATAACTAGGGGAGACATAATTTTACAAGTACATCCCGCTCCAATCTTCATAGACCTACCTTTTATAATTTGTTATTTTATAACGTAAGTTTGATACTAAAAGTCAAATTTACAAATTTATTTTTCATAAAATACTTGTTTATTTTCTAGAATGCGTGATTCGTGGCAAACTTATAAAAATAATAGACGGCATTATAACAAGGGGAACAATAATTTTCGAAGTGAAATGCTAGAACCTGGACTTTCTAAACTGGAAAACAGAGGGTATTTATGCCTTTTTACTATTTAGTAAGGTTTTTATCACCTACCCTAAATAACTTTTGGTAGAAATTATATTTTGCTCTAGTCAGACTATATGTCCGTTACTAACTTCCAGTAGTTGCATTATAAACAATTTGGTCTAAAATTTTATTATATGTCAGTTAAATTTATTGCACAAGCAAATATAACAAGTAATTCTATTTTACATATTGAACAGTCTTGACAATTGAATTCGAACTCCTAAAATCATTAAAAAATGTAACTTTTAACTTTAATAATAGAAATATAATAATTTAGTGCGAAGAGATCCGCAGCCCGCACTAAATTCCTTAAAAAAGATATCAACCCATCCTGTATCCGCATAAAGCTTCCCCCTACCCCGCATAAGGCAAAATCTGCCCCGGCCCGCACCCGCCCCACTGCCATCTTAGGTTCCTCACCATATTGTCTCCTGTATTTAATTACTAACTGCACAAGCAAATTTTGCAGTAATGTACTACACGCTAGCATGAGAATAATTATATGGGTGAATGTTTATCTAGTCGTCTTTTGTATAAATTCTTCCCAGAATGTAAGTTCAGTTCTCAACTATGGGTCGAAAACTTTTCGGGTGCACTACAGCCAAAGGTGTCATCTCCGATCAAAACTTTTGTATTGTCCATGGACACATATTTTTTGTTCATCCACTCTAAAGTTTTAACTCTGACATGCTACTCAAGTTTGATCTTCCATGCGAGGTACTTTCTGTTTTCCAATTTATATCATTTCCATTCTCTAATGACTGCAAGAAGCACATGCAGTGAAACTGGCAGAAAGAATGGCTGCAACAAACAAAAAAAAACTTTTATTCCTCCAATTCAAATTAGTCTCCTTGTTAGACTGCAAGCGATGGAATGAGAATACAATACACACTAGCTACCGTTTAAGTAGAGATGATGTTAATCCTTAGTTACTGTTTAAAATGAAAGAAATACAAGTGGCGTTGAGAAGTGCAAAACGAGTTCGATGCAGCACTCTTAAATTATGCTATGCAAAAAGCAAGTCAAGGATAATAACTTAATTATGATGGTTTCACAGGATAGAATGGGAATTGACTTGTTGAAGCTGGATAAAAATTCAGTCTGTCAGATTTATATGGTGTAGCAGGTGTGTCAAAAGAGAACGGTAAGGTAGAATTAGCATAGTCAATTTAAAGAGTGTTGAGGCTTACTCTATATGTTAATTACCCACCCACATATTATTAACCTGTTCCTAGATATTTCTTCATATCAAAGAGACGAGTAGAAATAAAAAATAAAGAAAAACAGCCCTCCCTTCGGAAGTTACCTCATTAAATGTCATTTTCAACACGAGGAAATAACCAATTGAATGGTGATATATGCTGGTCATCTTCGTTGTGTTACCATAATTTCATAACAGAAGGCATGCAGAAACTTATCTGCTTCACATGCACTACTGCTCTACTACATCCTCCTACTTTTGACACAAAGGCGGAAGTGGTAAAGTGTAACAAATACAACATACTAAAAGCAGATGAACACTGAGTCAATGAAAGTGGGATCTTAGAGTGTAAAAAGTGCAGCCTAGTGCACTAAGCTATGCACGGGGTCCGGGGAAGGGCCCGACCACAAGGGTCTATTGTACGCTCTTAACTTGCATTTCTGACAGAGGCTGTTTGCTCGAACCCCTGGTCACATAGAAGCAACTTTAACAGTTAATATGGGGTCTTAGAATGTAACAGTACTTAAAGCATATGAATGCCATGTCAATATATTATACTTCAGTGACATGAAGCTTACCGAATATACAGCAAAACAGTGCTCAAATGAGTAATAGCTCACGGACATCATAGATGGACGATAAAATGCATCCTCTAGTAAGGCTCTTGCTTTTCTTGAGGAAACTGACAATAAACAAGAATACTTTTTCGAATTTCTATAAAGAGCAGTGCAAAGGCCATTACAAGTTGTAACCATGTTGAATTACTCATACCAAAGTGAAGGAGACATAACAGCGGAAGCATCAGAATATCCTAAACACATTGCCTAGAGATGCCTTTTATCTGAATAATTAGTCAGAATTATGGGTGCTGGCAATTTACCAAGAGAATATGAGTGCTGGCAATTTACCAAGAGAATATGAGTGCTGGCAATTTACCAATATGTATTAATAGGTGATGTAAAAACAGATTGGCAATATGTTAAACCACAAATTTCCATAACAACAAGTAACATATCTTAATTGGCAAAAAGATCCGTTTTACTTTCATGAACTTAGGAGAAAACTATCTAAATAATTGGATTCAAATAATATGTTCTAAAGGGTAACAGGAAGGTACATGTAAATTTCATAGTTAGATACTTACAGCTGAAAACTATGAAGCTACTAAAAGTCATTTATTGAAACTCTAACCTGTTTTCCAATTTCGTCCATGTTTATCATCCTGGGAAGTGACTGAACCTGAATGGAGAAAATTTTTCAACACCTAAAAGTATGAAGTAGGCAGAAAGGACTCACAGCTGATGACCCACCAATCAAGAGAGAGATCCAAGGGTCGTGCCACAGTGAAGAAGATTGAAACATGTGTGATGCCTAGATAAAAGTCCAACTCCCTACAACAAGAACTTTTAGAATGAAATATGATCAAATACATGCCCTTGGAATATCTACGTCTAAATTGAAAAGAGTTGAGTTAAAAGTGCCCATTGAAATCAAAGAGAAGTTTGCAAACAGAGAGTTGTACAGAACAACATAATACCAAGAAAAAACATTTAATCTTTGAGTGATGTTCAAGAACAAAAATATGCAACAAGGAGATGCTAACACAAATCAAAGAAAGGTTGATTTTTCAGTGACATAGTACACTCCAATCCAATTTTAGATGAAAAGGAAATGGTTCTAATCAGATATTAATCCACTTAGATCAGCGGCTTAGTTTTATTTAAGCAATCATGCAATGTTTTCAAGCTGTTTCCTATGTTCCATCTTTGTTCATCCTAAGCAGTATCTAAATCTTACCATTCTGCGAAGCCTTTATCACTGATTAAAAGTATAGATGTGGCAAATCCGCCAACATAAAGGCTCTCGGACTCCAGAACAAATAGTTGGCGCGACTGTCCCATGGAAACTTCAGAAATCACCTTAAGGTCCTGTTTCAGAATGTGCATTTCTCAATCTTAAGTAGTTAAATACCATCCAATAGAAACAAATATATGGACATCACAGATGCTTTCCTTATTTCCCTTGCAAAAAGTAAAGGAGTCAATTCTAGGCCATTCAATTAGAGGACATGCAGTAGAAGTTGCTGTATATCCATTTTTATTTAGTGAAAGTTGCAGTATATCCTCGTGCTCTCTTACCAGTGTTATCAAAAAGCAAAAAGTGCAAAAAAACTCTAAGGTTGGTTGGGGCTTTTAAGTGCAAAGTGCAAAAGAATTAATGGCTTTAATGTTAAAAGGCACGAATGGAAGTAAAAAACAGAAATATGTATGTTTAGTTCAAGATTAATAATAATAAGCATGAATAAGAAATCTATGGACAAAAAGTTGATATTTATTTTTTACAGAAAATGCAATATCATTTGTTTAGTGTCGCCTCGTCAGGACACACTCATTAGCAAGGAAAAGTGTGACTTAGAGCCTTGATGACGACATTGAATCATACAGTAAGCAAGGCAAAGCGCTCAACATGTTTTGCGCCTCTCGTCAGGGCTTAACCGTGCTTTAAGCAGTATTTATATAAGAAATATATTGCACAAAAGCAAAATTGCACACCACTTGCTTAGTTGACAGATAAACATAGGAAACACAGCACAATAAACTTTAAAAAAAAAAAGAGAATGAAGAAACAGGGAATCAATGTAGAAATTGCTTCAACAAAAGATATTTGTTGTTGACGTTGACAAAACCAACCTTTAAGTAAAATGAAGCTTCGAGCCTCCAACTTGCTAAAGTTGATGAGAATTACTTATATCTCAGTTTCTCATTTTGGATCTATGATCCAGGTAAACATATTGAGCATGCGAAATCTCTCACACATGCATGCAAGCGCAAATGTACTCAGCTACATAAACATGCCTAATATTCTCAGGTTGCTAAAGCAACAACAATTTAAAGCGGAACAAAATACATATGGACAAGATCGTAGGTGCAGATGGCAATGCACGAATAACAAAAAAAAAAAAAAAAATACAACAAATCAAAACCCATTTGAAGAATGCATGGAAATCTCTAAGCACTCTAAACGTTCCTTCCCTTTTCAGAGGAAAAAATCTCAAAGAAAAAGAATGGCCATGTCGCAGAACTGTATATCCTCAAAATCTTTTTCTCAATGATGAGAGCTATTGCACAGGATCGGGGTTTACCCTTTGTGCACCCAAAGGATAGCGGCTGCAGGTTCCCTTGTCATAAAAAAATATCTTTTCCTCAATGAGGCTCATTCATCTTGTCTTTTGAGCTGTTAAGGAGAGGCTCCTTACCTCAGAGGAAATTTTGTGTCTGGAAAGATGTTGCATTTGAAAATTCTCTACACATGCCGGTGGATTCCAAACAATAATACCTCCCCACATCTGGAATGAACTGTATTTAGCCTTCATGATAATATATGAAATGGTGAACACAGATAGAAACATTGAGACAAATAATGTAATACTCACTGGAGATATAAAATCATTTGCCATGGAAATCTCTCCATTTGGAAACTGCAACTTTAGAGGGCACTAGTTGCAGATGGCACGTATCTGGCATTGAGAAACCCAGGTTACTACATGTTTCTAAATTTATCCAAATTAAATACGAAGGAACAATCATTTGACATGCATTGAATGGGGTTAAAATTTTGCAACTTCTTTTTCAGACTTGCACAGGATTGGGCAGATCTTCAAAGAGTTATTAAAATATGGAACACAGTGGTGCTTCTCTTTTGCCTAAACAAGTATATTCAAGTCAACAATTCTGTAGGAAATGAAGGGGGAAAATACTTTAACAAGTAAATGCTATGCTAATGATATTCCATATACAGTCAATTCACAAATAGCAAAGCATAAACTATCAGTGATAGCAGCTTCTGCAAATTATTCTTTAAACGAAATATCGATAAAGAAAAACTGTTAATGAATCAAAAACATACAACACAAAATGCAGGACTTTTGACCGCCCTCTAGTTGCTGTTGATGTATCCAAGTGCCATTCATTTGAATTTACTTATAAAAACTCGGATATTATAAAATCATAACGCTAGTTGAATTTATGTTGTTTCCTTTTCTTTGGGAGGTGGAGGAGTGGGGGGCTTCTATTCAATACATTGACCATCAACAAGAATGAGACTCACAGTAGTTACTAACTTACAAAGAAAGGAAGATCGTTTGTACTGAAAATATAGCTACCCTTCGTGTCATCCCAATATGAATATGAAGACTTTGGAGTATGATAAAGAACCTGCAATACAAAAGAGCTCAAGTACAAGCTCAAAGGAACCAAGGAAAAGATATACCCTAACTCCTTAAGTGGTATAAGAATATAAAGGTTAGATAGTTAACCTGGCTTTCCACACTAATATCAGCCACTGGTCTTAAAGCATCGACCACAGGAGCCAGCAAAATCTCATCTAGCTCCTTCAAATTCCTGCAGATATATGACAATATTTTAAATGAGTAAATACATAAGTTTGATCGGGTATTAGCTAAACAATCATAATCATACAACATTCACCGCATATTAACTTTAGCAAGTAAGCTACAAACACATTATCCAATACACACTACACCGTTAATTCAAAAGAAGTAACAGAAACACTATACCATGGCATAGAGAAAACCAATTATAGGCTCCATTATTGGCAATGAGAAACAATGTGTAAGTACAACTAGGATCTTCGGTAAATAAAAAGAGAAAATGAGGTGATTATCAATCATAAACCCAATCATGCGGATCGGAATTCAAAAGACTTAAAGAAAGCAAGACCTTGCCATCCGCACCTACTGGTATGAATTCCCTACGAATTGATCCTTCTTCCTTGCCACCATTCACAAACACTTCGAAAAAAATCTCCGCCATTTTCTCAACAGCTTTCTCCACAGAATATTTTCCTCCTATCCAAGCATTCCTATGTTTTCAATGACAATTCTAACTTCCTCCTGCTTCCTATTCAACACCACAACCGTATAAACCTTCCAATTCTTACTATCCAATACCAACTCCAAATACTAATCAAAATCCTCATCATGATCATTCAGTTTATCGAATCCATTCAACACACTGCAGTGCCATTTACCATTGTCATTTCCCGTTTCTGCGTGAGTACAGTTGGAACTGGATCAATAGTTACAGCCACAGTAAGACTATTTCCACAATGTGCCACAAG
>JBDJHY010000116.1:10328070-10339203 GCA_039654485.1 Withania somnifera | reverse complement strand
ATATATATATATATATATATATATATATATATATATATGAAAAGAGAAAAATATATGGAGAATAATGTACATTCCTAAAGTATATGAGAAAGAGAACTAGCAAAAGACCCCTAAAATATATGGATCAGAAAATTAATATTGATAGATCTTTCTTTTGGTTATATAGGTGATAAACTCCTATTTATAGGAAGGAGAATTAAAGAAAATAAAATCTTACTAATACACGCTATAATATTTTCTAGCCTCCACCACCTTTCAAATAATTAGACCGTTTCACTTTTCCCTCAATCTCCAATATATTTCATCTTACTGATCTTCACTAATCTTTTGAATTTTTCAATTAGTCATTTATTTTTCGACTCGGGAGACGGGGGTAGGATTTCAAATCGAGAGTCGTTTTCAGATCCCAAGTCAAAACTAAGGTCAAATCTCAAATTAAGAATCATGTTAGGAATGGGTCTCGGGTAAGGATTTGGTGTTGAATTTTTACTCGAGACAGGGTTGATTTTTTGGTCAGATCTTGGATCATAAGTTGGAATTGAATTCCAAATCATAAATCAGGGTTGAATCGAAGTCGAATTTGTGTTAGGAGTCAAAACTCGAGTCATGGCAGTTGGATGTCGAATTGGGAGTCAAGCTCAGATATCATATCTGGAATTGAGCTTGTATCATGAATCGAAAGTTGTGGCCAAGTTCTAAATTGAAATTGAGGTCGGGATTAGGTCTCGGGTGGGGACTCGAATCTCAGATCAAGAGTCAGAATTGGATCTGGATCGAGTCTCAGTATAAAGTCATGATCAGATCTCAAATTAGGATTCTGGGTTGAGGTCGAATCTCGAGACGGGAGTTAACGTTCGATCATGAATTGAGAGTCGAGGTTGAGTCTAATCTTAAGAGACTTAGGTTGAGAGTCGGGGTGAATTCTTGGGATGGGGAGTTTGATCTTGAATTAGAATTAGGACCGCAATTCAAATTTGATCCTCAAGTTGTGAGTTAAGAGTCAGATCTGCGATCGAAAGTTAGGGTGGGTCTCGGTTTAAAATTTGGAGTCAATTCCCAAATTCAAATTTTAGGGTTAGAATAGGGGTCTAAATTCATATCTTGAGCAGGTAGTAAGGGTTAGGTCATAGGTCGGGGTTGAGGGTCAGGTCTCGATTTGAGAGTTGGAGAGTCGGGGTCATGTCCAAGGTATGAAGTCAAGGTCGAGTCTTGAATCAAAAATCAAGTTCAAAAGTTATATCCCGAGTCGATAATCGAGGTCGGATATTCAGTTAAGTCCCAAGTCGGGAGTTAGTCGAGAATCAATAGTAGAGTTCAAAATAAAATTCAATGATATGAATTGTTCTCGAGTTGGGAGTCAAATCCCAAGTCGGGAGCTAGGGTCAAGTAATAAGTTAAGGTTGAGGATTGGATTTCAAATACTAAGTCGGGGTTAGTTCTAGCATCAGGAGTCAAGGTTGGGGTTTGAATTTCGAATCAGGAGTAGGAGTGGAATCTTGAGTACGGAGTTAGATCCGGAGTCAAGAGTCTAGGTCGTGTTTTTAATTAGGATCGGGTCTCGAATAAGAGTCAAGTTTCAATTCGAGAGTCAAAGTTGGGTTCTGAATCAGGAGTGGGAAAGTGAGAATGATATCAGTAGTTGGATCATAACTTAATGTCGAAGTGGGGATCGAAAGTGGGGCCTTAAGTCAAGGTAAGATCTTGGGTCTCAAGTTTTGGGTCGGGGTTGATAGTTGATTTTAAATTGGGGTCGGGGTCTAGAGTGGTAGTTGGGCATTAGGATTAGGACTTGAATCTCATATCAGGGTCAGTAGTCGTGTCCCGTGGCGAGTCGGTAGTTGGGGTCGGGTCCGGTCTCATTTGTATTTTTTAAAATTATATACCTAAATGTTCTTGGGATAATATTTTTTTAGTAGTTATCAAACATTATAAAATAAGTAAGAAAAACACTTAATTTCAAGAAAATATTTTTCTAGGTATAAAGATCAATATTTTACCGAATTTAAATAAGTACTCTACAAATCAGGTCCAATATCTATTTTCAAACTCTAAGATCCACTAGGATTTCTTGAAAGTTATACTATCACCGATAAATGTTCATGGTCTAACAAAAATGAGATGAAATAAGAATAATCATGATTACAATTTCGTAACCATATACCTCTATGTGTAAGAACTTATTAAACTTCAGAATGTTCAACATTTTATGTTTGCTTCTGTGCTAAAACTCATTCAACAGAGTTATTTTCATCAGAAAAATATAAGTATGTAGGGTTTAGTTTGTGGAATTCTATTTTTAATAAATGACGATATGAATTGAAGAATAATTATTCAATCAACAGTTATTTATAAAAAAAATATAAGTATGTAGGGTTTAGTTTGTGGAATTCTACTTTTAATAAATGACGGTATGAATTGAAAATAATAATTATTTTTGCTTCAACACTAGTTGAATTACTATTGTATATAAAGTGTTGAATTACTATTGTATATAACTGGATAAATACTTGCAGCCAAACGACTATTTATTTCAACAAATAAAATAACATATCAACATCTGATATAATTTAATGAATTTGAAGAGTATGTCATGTAAATCTTACATTAATAGAATTCTTTTTACATAATTAAAAAACACTTAGAACTAATAGTTGAAGTCCTAACCAAAATATTGATCGAATTTTCTTTTAAAAGAATTATATTTCCTTTTCTAATTTTCTCTTGATTTAAAATGTCCATTTGCTTCCCTTCAACTCGACTACCTACTTACACCGGCAGTTATCTCGACTACCTACTTACACCGGCAGTTATTGCTACGGCTACTACTATAAGAGGTGAACTTCATCTTCCCAGTGGGCTAAATGCGCCTAAAGAACTTGTCACCACATGAACTCAAACCTCTCTTATTGGGATGTAAACATAGAGCATTAATTTCTCAAATCCACGCTGTTATGGTATCATCAGGGCTATTTACCCATGGGAACACCATTACCCAAATAATATCATCATATGGCAAAACGGGTGATCTCGAATCTGCCCACAAATTGTTCGATAAAATTCCCGTTAGGAGAGTAGATTCTTGGAATGCAATGATCATTGCCTATTCTAATAATGAGTTTCCTGTTGAGGTTGTAAATGTTTATAATCAAATGGTGCTTGAAGGTGTCAAACCTGATAGCTCAACTTTTACTGTGGCACTGAAGGCGTGTACGATATTGCAGGATTTGGAGAAGGGTGAAGAGATTATGGAGAAGGTGGTTGAGTGTGGTTATGAAAATGATGACTTTGTTGGGTCCTCTGTATTGAACCTGTATGCAAAATGTTGGAAGATGGATAAAGCAGCAGCTGTATTTGAGAAGATGCAGAGGAGGGATATTGTTTCTTGGACTACAATGATATTGGGTTTCGTACAGAGTGGGAAGGGGGGAGAGGCTGTGGATTTGTATCGAAGGATGCAAAGAGAAGGCATGGTAGGTGATGCTGTTGTTATGTTGGGTTTGATGCAGGCTTGTGCTAATATTGCAGATACGAAATTGGGTTTGTCAGTTCATGGACATATGATCCGCAGAACCGTTCCTATGGATGTCAGTATGCTGACTAGCCTTGTTGATATGTATGCCAAGAATGGAGAGTTGGAGCTTGCTACTCGTGTATTTCGTAAAATTCCCTGTAGGAATTCTGTTACTTGGAGTGCTTTGATATCTGGCTATGCTCAAAATGGATTTGCTGTTAATGCTCTTCAACTGTTGATAGAGATGCAACTGTCAGGATTCACACCTGATGTAGCTTCACTTGTAAGTGCACTTCTAGCATGTTCTGATATTGGCTCTTTAAGATTGGGTAGATCAATTCATGGTTATGTTGCCAGGAAAGTCATTGTGGACCAAGTTTTAAGTACTGCATTGATTGACATGTACGCTAAATGTGGGTTCATTTATTGTGCCCGTGCCCTTTACGACCGCATCAGTTCTAAGGACTTGATATGTTGGAATACGATTATAGCATGCTATGGGATCCATGGGCATGGAAGAGAGGCACTTACCCTTTTCCACCAGATGAAGGACAAGATTAAACCAGATCATGCTACTTTTGCTGCTCTTCTTTCAGCTTTGAGTCACTCTGGGTTAGTGGAGGAAGGCCGACATTGGTTCAATGTCATGGTTAATGAATACAAAATTAAACCTTCTGAGAAGCATTATGCTTGTTCGGTTGATCTTTTGGCTCGAGCTGGTGAAGTTGAAGAAGCTAAAGATCTCATCATTTCTATGGAAACTAAACCTGGGCTTGCTGTTTGGGTTGCCCTTCTATCTGGTTGCCACAAGCACAAGAAATTTTCTGTTGGAGAAGTGGCAGCAAACAGGGTACTTGAATTAATTCCAGAGAGCGCAGGTACTTTCATATTAGTAGCAAATTTCTTTGCAGCAGCAAAAATGTGGGATAAAGCAGCTGCTGTGAGGAAGCTTATGAAAAAGACAGGGATGACAAAAGTTCCTGCCTTCAGTGCCGTAGAGGTAAAGGGGAGACTCCATGCTTTTCTCATGGGTGATACAAGTCACCCTCAATATGAACAGATAATGGGTCTTCTGTGCAATCTGGAGAATGAGATGACAGCTATGGGCTATGTCCCAAAGACTGACTTTGTGCTGCAGAATCTTGAAGAAGATGTGAAAGTAAAAATGTTGTGTAATCATAGTGAGAGACTTGCCATTGCTTTTGGGCTCTTAAATACCGCACCAGGAACAAGATTACTTATCACAAAAAACCTGAGAGTCTGTGGTGACTGCCATGAAGTAACAAAATTTATCTCAGTTATAGTAAAAAGAGAGATTATTGTAAGGGATGTTAAACGATTTCATCACTTTAAGGATGGAATATGCTCCTGTGGTAACTACTGGTGAAACATGACTTTCCATGTAAAGATCTATCATCATGTGAGATACTGAATAAAAACTAAGAATACGAGGAAAATGTATTGTTACTGCCTTGGCCTTCAATCAGAGATCCTTCTCCTAAAACGTATTCTGTTATCTATAGGATTTATAGACTTTTACCAATTGGTGGATGAGCAGAAGGATACATTTACTGCCTATTTTTCCCCCAGTCATGGAAAGTTTTGGGCCACGTTGAATATTAGGAATCATCTGCATTTGTTCCTAAAATTTCTCCTGGGGGTGGACTGTCACTGGAGGATGTTCATGCACAATTGAGTGACCACTATTTATGAAATTAAGAACTGAGTGGGATTTACATTATTGTTTCCATCACATTCAAACCGAAGGCCCATTCAAGTAGGAAATAAGTTGCCTCCACCTCTTCTCTGAGAGAGGTGACCCAACGAAAATTTGTACCAAGCTTCCAAGAAGGTGCTGGATGGTATTTTGAAGAACCAAATTAAGCAGTTGATTAGTTCTCCTGCAAGTTCCATCAATGTGTAAACACTGAAATGCATGTCAGTATAAAAGATGACTAACAAAGATACTCTGTTAAGCGGATTTTATCATGGAACAGCAGATGATACGTAGCATACCTTCTAATGACTGCTAATTGTAAAGATTGTTTTATACTACTTTGGAGTTGGCAGATAGACTCTACTCTTGATTAAGAGCTGTGCTGGAGTTTGAAGTTTGACCTCCAGGCTCCAGCTGAAAGAGTGGATTTCCATTTTACATGTTTGGTAACAGTACCCGGAATGTGGTGAAGTGCTTATACACAATTCAATGGACATACTCCAAAAGATTTCCTGCTTTTCTTCTTTCATACATAGTTTTGGCACAAAATTGGTTAGGCTTTCTAGATTGTGTAGGTAGGAAGGAAAATATATTTTCCATGAAAAACAAGAAAATAACTTGGTTTTCCTACTTTTACTAGGAAATAATTTTCCTCATTTGTAAGGAATTTGGTTTCCTAGAAAAATGTTTTTCCAAAATATTTTCCTCCATACCAAATACAGCCGTAAATTGCTAAATTTATCATAAAGCAATAAAAGACTTTTCTTACAGTAATAACCTTGTTCTTTTAACATTAGTTTTTCCCATATACAGTTGAATAGGTATCCTGTCGCCTTTGGGCACGCATCCAGGACTTCGTATTTGTGATTGGAATTTATCAATTGCAAGGGCATTTATTTACTTTGTCTAATTGAAGAACAAGAGCTGGAGAGTTCACGACGGAGGTCCTGACCACTGTAAAGGAAAAAGGAATATTTACAAGTGGATTGGTCTATCATCTCTTCAAAGCTTGCATTTGTCAATAGACTACATGTTCACAACCAAAGAGCAAAGAAAGCTTTCAATCCCATTTACTGGCTGAAGGAATTCTTTTCTCCCTCCTTGACTATTAGCATTGTATTTGTGTCAAGTTGTTTAAAAGAAGAAAAAACTCAAGGACAGCTTTTGCCCGCATATTTGTGATTGAACTTTCTTTTGTGTTAAGGAAAAAAGATAAAACACACTAATAATGGTCGGACTGACTCAAGGTAGAGGATTTTAACGTCTGTATCTGAATAACGATACTACAAGATTCTCAACCATTTAACAACAATTCCCAAAGATCCCTTCTGCTAAAGAAGAGCCAAGACAGCTCAAGGCACATAATGTTCAATCAACACAGCTCAGTTTCAAAAAGTTATAAAATTCGAACCAAGTCAACTCCGATAACCATGAGCTTGATTCTGAAGATTTTGATTGTCTTCTAATAAACAGTCATATTCTAAAAGTAGATCTGCTGCTTGTTTTTGGAGAGCAGCAACACGAGCTTCAGCCGTTTCAGCACGTTTGTCTTTCTCCTCTGACTCAAAGCACATAATGTTCAATCAACACAGCTCAGTTTCAAAAAGTTATAAAATTCGAAACAACTGGTTCTGTCTATTTTCTCAACTCCGATAACCATGAGCTTGATTCTGAAGATTTTGATTGTCTTCTAATAAACGGTCATATTCTAAAAGTAGATCTGCTGCTTGTTTTTGGAGAGCAGCAACATGAGCTTCAGCCATTTCAGCACGTTTGTCTTTCTCCTCTGACTCCAACTTAACCTTCTTCAATGTCTCTGTTAAACTAGAAATTTCTCTCTGCAACAATTTTATTTCCTCAGCTGCTTTATCGGCTTTCTCCTTAAGCTGCAGCTTTTCTTTCTCAAGTCTTTCAAATTCTTTCTTTGAAGATCCCGCACTACTCCGCAACACAATCAGCTTCCGAAGGTAATGGTGCATACGATCAATTAAGAATCCAAGAAACAGAGAAAACCCTGAGTATGTCATTCAAATGCAGATAAATTAGCATAAAAAGAAATAAGTAATGAATAAGAAAACACTGAAAATGTAAAATTTCAGTAGCATGCTATTTTTAGCCCCCCGAACAATTTGCCGCATGTAATGGTTTTTTTCAGTGGTTAGCATCCACTAATAGCAGATCTAAGCTTCAGACTGATGCTATGTTGCAAGACCAAAAATATATAAATCCATTTCGACTGCTCCCTAAGAGGTACCAACTCTTATGCTTTCTCAACCTTTAAACTGAATATTGCAGAAGCAGAGCTACATACTACTACTGTTTAAGATATTGAAAATAATGGCATACCATTCACTCAAACAATTTGTTGTAAATCTTGTAAAGTATTTACATACTACCTATGTTTAGGCACCGTTACTCCATAATCATCTCATATCAAATGGAATTTACCAAACAAGAGAGTGATTCAGAACATTTTTTTACTGAGGTATAAGATAAACATTTTGAAACAGTGGGTGGGAGTACAATCAATAGAATATCAACAGCAATCGTTGAGATAGGAGTCTTTTTTTCAGAAATGACTTTTACACAAATTTCTCTTCGAATTTGAAGATATTTTAGAGAACTACTTTATTACACTTGAATGTTACTATATACTAAAAAATAGCAAAGCTCTTCCAGTCACCAGCATTAAAGCAAGCTACTTTGCTAGACTCATCATTGTCTCTAAATTAAGAGATCAAGAATTAGGAAGTACTGTGGTGCCAAAGGCCTAGTCTTCCACTTTATAGGAAGTTCTAAAGGAAGAAGTCAAAAAGATAAAGAGAGTCATCCAATTTTTCCTGCCAACCTCCTGGCAGATGCTCCGCAAGAAAATGTGTCAATTGCATAAAACTTATTTAACACCTAGGAGACAACAATTCCATTTCTCCCCAAACCCAACCCCAACCCCCTCCCCCACCCCAAAAATAAAAAATAAAAAAAGTTAAGGATTGAGCTTTCCAATCAGCTAAGCTCAAACCTAGCATTAAAACTGTTAATGACAATACACAAGAGGAATAGAGAAGAACACGAGATAGTTTCGTATCAAATCTCAACAATGATTTGTTCATATTGGTAAAAGCTCAATTCTAAAAGTATCTCCTTTCAAACCAGTTGTTTTCTTTTAGTTCAACAAATAATTAAATTAAGTCCAGTTCCTGCAATTTCCAAATAACTCATCAAAAAATGCTTGAAAACAAGCTTCCTTCCATCACTTCCGTCCATGAGAATGGTTAGAGATGAATACATAACTTAAGAATTATAAAGATTATTAAATGTACAAATTAATCCCACGAAACATATCCAATGAATCGCAAGGCTTGGCAACATGAGCCTGCTAATTCTCTTCGGCAGCATTCAAACCTAAAAGTAACAGCCAACAAACGGAGGCAATCTAATTGTTGAGACATGCATTTAGATACTGCAGTAATTTTTAGCAAAACAAGTTGTTTAGTTTATGATAATTTGAATTTTAAATTTAAAGTTAGGTTGTTTTAGTTGTTGAAATTCTTCAGCTTTTTTCAATTATTGTCATGCAGATTTTCACAGATTATGTTGTCAAGCTAGCTATTTAAAGCCCCTTAATAAAATCATTGAGAGAGTCATTTCAATTCACTGACAGTCATTTTAACCCTTTTTTCGAAAGAACACCAATGGTGGTATCAAAAACTTCATTGATTTTACGAGATCTGTGAATTCTTTAAAAACAATACCAACCATTTTTTAACCCTTTAGGGATATTACAACTCTGTTTTGCACAAGCTATTTTTACCAATATCTTTTTTAAACCAATTTTGAAAAACAGCACACAACAGGATCTTTTTGAATGCCCCAAATATTTTCACCGAAGAATACTGTCATTGTTCAGTGAAAACAAAATCATATCTTAAAGCCTATGGTCGGTGGGAAGTTGTAATTGTAATGGAAGATATACCCTTACAACTACTCCCTGAAAATCCTACCTTTTCTCGGGTCAAATCTCATTCATATGAAAAAACCAAAAAATTCAATGCCAAAATTGAAATTTAAAATTCAGTTGTGGATTCAATTTTTTCTAAAATCATTGCTTGTGAGATAGTAAAAGAAGCTTGGGAAAAACTTAAAAAAGAATACCAAGAAAGTGACCGAGTCAGACAGATGCAAATTTGAATTTGAACAGGGATTTGAATCTCTTAGAATGCAAGAGAATGAAACTATCACTAAGTATTATGACAATATTTCTTTTATTGTTAATAAAACCAGGTTGCTTGGCAAAGAAAGAATAGTAGAAAATATTCTCGTAACAATTCCAGAGAGATTCGAGCCTAAAATCTCATCTCTAGAATAGTCTAAAAATCTTTCTACCATCTTTGTTGAAGAACTAATAAGTGCTCTTCAAGCACCAAGAGCACAAGAGCAAAGAAGAGCTTTCAAACAAGACAATGTTACCGAGGGTGTCTTTTATGCACAAAACAAAAAAGGAAAAGTAACTATGCTCTCTGCAGATACTGCAAAAAGAAAACACACTTGAAAATTGTTGGTGGAGACCCGATGCAATATGTGGAAATTGCAAACAAGCAAGCCATGCTACAATAGTGTGCAAGCTTAAAAATAATCCTCAAGCACAAACAGAAACAGAAACAGAAATTAAGGGGGTCAACGTTTTTAAATCATAGTAACTATAGCAAAAAAGGAGTGTTGAGATTTGCATTTAATTACTGCAGTAACTTTTTAGCAAAATAATTTGTTTAGTTTATAATAGTTTGTATTTTAAATTAGAAGTTGGATTGTTTCAATTATTGAGATTATTTAGCTTTTCTGAATTATTTTTATCTCCACATTATGTTTTCAAGTTGGTTATTTAAAACCCTAATACATAATAAAATCATTGAAAGTCATTAGAGTCATTTTAACCCCTTTTTTTCAACCGATTTTCAAAGAAAGATTATCAATAATGAATTCTAATGATTGGCCCCCTTGTAAACAGAATAGTATCATCAAGAAAAAGAAAGTGAACCAAGAATCTGTTTTTCATTTGTAACGCCATGATATCCGCAATCTATCACAAGGGCATTAGTTTTAATAACTCAGTTATTTGAAAGGGATAAGGATGATACCCATGAGAGTAGCCTCAAGCAAGTTAGTTCTCCACAAAACCTGATCCATTGGTGTCATAGTACCAATCTTAGCTCCCTTGTTCTGAATCTTGATAATACTAATAAAGTTGGAAAATAAGATAGCTGATATAGTACCAGCAATGGTTAAAACGGTGCCCTTTCTCATCTTCACCTGATCCAAACACTTCATCACCAGTTCCCTTAGCGGCCCAATCTTCACCATTAGAAGAAATGCCACCATACCTTCCAAACAAAGAACCATAAACAACAGTTGAATCATTTTACACAAACAATAAACCCTTTTTTCTATCTTCAAACTTCCTTTATATAAAACCCCACTCTGAAAAATGAGAAAAGTGTTGGGAATAACCCCAGTATAACAAGATTTTTTTAAAAAGAGAAAGAACTAGAAGTGAAAGATGTCTAATACTCCTAATAAAAAACCAAATCTTTTAGAACGGATCTCTAAAGAACTGTAGAAGGATAAAGCTAGTTACTTTAGTAGAAGATGTTAAGGGTTTGAGCTGAAGATCTATGGAATTAGATGCTAATTAGAAAAAAGATAAAACTTTCTTTAACCAAAACCTATTTTTTGTTTCTATTTTTAACTTTTTGCTTCCTCTAAGCAAATGGTGTGTTGGTACTTTTTTTTTTTTTAAGGGGATTAGTGGGATGAAGTTTTCCACTTTACTTCGGAAAAATAATAGCAATGAGAAAGCAAGAAGAAAGCGGCGAAAAATTAAAAAAAAAAATATATTTAATAAGAAATA
>JBDJHY010000116.1:10282071-10298447 GCA_039654485.1 Withania somnifera | reverse complement strand
AATAATAATAATAATAATAATAATAATAATAATAATAATAATAATAATAATAATAATAATAATAATAATAATAAAAACAAAAGGTGGTAGATGCATGAGTAACAACAACTACTACTACAAATACAAACACAATCTCCACCCTTTTCTCTCTCTTTTTCTACCACACCCTCTTCACAATAATATCCCTTCTTCACCACCTTCCCCCCTTTTCAACTGATTAATCCTTCTTCTTTTCACCTAAATCCCCATTCCCGATTCTTGATTTCCTTGTTTCCACGCTTCGCCAACCACCACCTTCTTCTTCTTCTTATTGTTACAGTCTTGTTGTAGTTTTAAGGTACTATTTCCTCAGTGTTTTTGGTTTTGTTTCTTTTTAGCTACTGTTGACTTATGGTTTAGCACGTAGGAAGTGGGATAGTTTGTTAGTACTGAGATTTTGACCTCGGTCATTGTGCTTTGGATGATGACAAGTGGTACTGCTTTTCATGTGGGTGGTAGTACTAAGTCCTTGTTCTGATTGTTTACATGTTTGTAGTCTTGGTAAAGTTGGGTTCATTCTTCTTCTTCTTCTTTTCTCCACAGAAAAGGTGGTAGGTTGGTGAGGTTGACTTGGTCTAAAAGGAGAGATATAACCTTATCTTCCAACAGGGTGTATTCATTTCTTGTAGATTCCTTCAAATCTATTTCTGCTTTATTTTATGGATGTATTATTTTCAAATCCTGAGTGACAATATTGGTCACTACATAGTCTAAATGTTAGCATTCAACCCCCTTTTGTTTTTGTATGCTTTTGCAATTCTATCGTGGAACTTCACAAGTCAGTGCTTCCTTCTTTTTTTTTTTTTCCAATTGAAATTGGTAGATGTTATCTTAGATTTTAAACTCACATAATTTCCAGATAGCGTCCCACTACTTGTTTTTTGGGCTTTATTGTTGCAGGTAGATTAAGTAGTGTGGAATGACAAAGTCTATTTTCTGTACCCAATCACTATAAACTCGGACATCGGTATTGTCAGAGTTTTAGCAATGTCTGCCAGCCACAGGCTGCTGACTTTGTCCTACAAGTGATCATATATGTAATGCTGATAACGTATTAAGAATTACGCTTCCAATTTCAGTTACTCGGTATTTTTTGATGATATCAGTAATTTATCTTGTTTAAGATGCTTCATACATGATATCAGTAATTTATCTTGTTTATGATGCCTCATACATGATCTCAGTTTCCAGCCATCGAAGGCTACATTAGGCATTTCTTTTATTTTGCCTAACAAGTTGGCAACATTCTGCTATCTACAAATGGAAATGTGGATCGACCTTTATTTTCCTCTTCTAATTTCCCTGTTGTTAGAATTCTGCTTTCTCATTGAATTGTACTCAATTACAGTCTTCTTATAATTTCACGCCTTCTTAAATTGTCACTCTGCTGCTAGGCCTAATTTGGCGATCTATGGTGAGCATCAGAAGGCGCAAGTTGTTAGGACTTTGCTCTGGTATGGAAAGTAGATGCATCTTGGTTTATTATAGTCATTGAAGTCCAATAGATCCATAGTTTCTTTAATTTGTTATATAGTTGTCAAGTTTTCTGTTTATCATGAACTAGAATGCCTTTTTTTCACCTTTATCTGATATTTCTTTCATTCTCGGGTGCATTTACTTTACAAGTTAAGCAATACTTTTGGATAACTTTTCTTGATGCCCAAATGATTATGAAGGACGAAGTGCCCTCTTGGTTCCACTGCCAAAGTTTTCTGAGAATGGGCACTTTGCCGAACATCGTTTCTTCAACAACAAACCCATCGGTATGCATCCAATGCCATCAACGGAGATTGATGAGTCTAAAGAGGTATGAATAGTTTATTGATGTTCAGTATTTCTACTCTCTATTAGTTTAAGCCCATCATTATTCTAGCTGCATCCTTTCAGTTACTAATTATAATGTATCTGAAGTAGAAGTGATAGCTGTGTCTATATATTTCACTATTGTGCTAACATGTTACATGATCATGAAGGTCTAAATTTACCCGATTTTGTTTACAAAAGTCTTGGATAATCTTTGAAGACTAGATTCAAATTCTGAACTGTCAAGCAAGTAAGAAGGATGTCGAAGTTCAAACACGAATGAAATTTAGCTTAAATGAGATAGAAGCAATGTAGCTTTACCTTCAATAATTGTAGGACAGGATCTATTTCTGAGTTTTCCCCTGCTCTTTCTAATATGAAGTATGGGGGTGGTTTCTATGGTTCTTTTGACTGCAAATGAATAGTTCAGCTGAATGCTTTTTATGAATGATCTAATTGAAGAAGCATTATGTGATGGGACTTTCCTAAGCTATGATTCAAAGGGATATTGTCTCTGATCCATTTCCTTCTATTTTGGGTTTATCGTGAAAAGAGCCTGCTTCAACAGCAGTAAGTTAGTCTGCTAGAATTAAATGTATTTGAGATTTTGTTTCCTACTAAACCTAAGTAGTTGTTCCATACCCTCATGCTTAGTCAAACTAGTTTGCATAATATGGGAGCTCACATATTTTGGTGCTATTTGTGTGGTTGATTCTTATCTTCAGAAATCTATAAAATATGTTCCAGAATACTGATCAAATTAGTGGAAGTGGCTTCCTAAGCATGGGTAGTTTTTTGGTTTCTTGGGAAGGAAAGTTTAAGTGAAAACTTGACCGCATTTGGCAGTCAGTAGATGCATATAATTCAGTTTCTGTATACTTTTGGCAGGATTGATTCAATAAATCAAAAAAGTTATAACAACTATATGCTGCTGTGTATTGTGTGTGTTTCAGCTTGTTCCGCGGATAATTTCATGTAGAAAAAGGAAGGGATCATCTAGGTTCTCTGCAAAAAGTGCTTAATTTTGAAATACATATTTATTTTTGATGGATGGTATAAAGATATGATACTTGGTCCTAACCCAATCCCGCTCATGAGGAGAGGATTGCCAAGAACTATATATATGCAAATTACCAGTCCATTCCCAACCTAACCAATTCTAACATCCGGAGGAAGCTCAACTAGGGATAGACCTAGTACTGATATCCTGTATAGATATAATGACACTTGAGCCTAACTCAATCCAAAAACTAGCTCCGAATGGAGGATTGTATATAAGCAAATCGTATGCCCATTCCCTTACCAATATAAGACCTAACCCACTCTATCAAATGCAAAGTCAATTCACTTGATTTTTGGTGTAAGTTGGTACTGGCAATGATACACAAAAGGGAAAATAGTGTCTACTAGAGGAGGTTTTTCAAAAATGACTCCAAGGAATGAGATTTTAATGGATAGCCGAGCTTCTCCTTTTACAGTTTTTATGGCATTAGCTGCATTCTCTTCTAGAACTGATAGCATTCTGAGTGTTAAAAATAAAATCAGTCCTATCCACCTTCAATTGAATTTTGGATAACAGTTTTCTCTGAAAACATTTGTTACTGCCTCTGTTACAGAAAGGAAAGAATAATTGATTACTAACAAGTTTTGGCACAACTATCACTCTTGTGGTATTGACTATAAGTGAAACTTCATGCGAAAATTGACTATCTAGTAAAACTTTCTATTATCGACTATCTTATGGTTGGTGAGCAGATTAACGTGTATGTTCTCTTCCCAGTCAATAGGATGTTAATTCACAAAGGATCATGCGGAATTCTCTGCCTGACCCATCGAATTTGATGATTCCTTTATGGACACTAAATTCTTCTGGCATTCTTTATATCCTAATCTATTGTTTCAATTCTCTCCAGAAAATTGCATTAAAAGTTGTTTCTGGAATATCCAATGGTCACGCCTCTGATTCCTTGATGGAGCAGACTACTCAACAATTTCCAGGTTTTTCCTTAACTATTAACAATAGTTTGATCACCTAGTTGCCTGTTCTTCTATTTCATTGTGTTTGGGTAGATCCTTCTGATCTTTAAGGCACATACAACAAAATTCAAATATATGTGTTTCGGTACTTTCTACATGACTGCACATAATTGTTCCGCCCCATATTTGGTTTAGCTGATGTTAAAATTTTGTTGCTTCTTAAACAAAGTTATAATCTCATATCAACTGATGGGAACTGTGGTTCTTTACAAAGTCTAGAGCTGCTAGTTCATTAAAAACAGTCTAAAGGAATAAGAAGAAATCCAGGGTAAATAAGAATAAAAAAGACAGATGATTAGGAAATGGGGTGGAGGAGTGGGGACAGACTCTTAAAATATTGATGAGGACAGACGGTGAAATCCTATAAGTGTGTTTATGAATAATTTTCTGCAAGTATAATTGAATGAAACATGATAATTAATTGGAAAAGCGCCATGAAGCAACTGTCTATTGTGGACAAAAGCTCAAGAAAGGCTCAACAACAGGAAGCACATATATGGACAATGTCTTTTACTGCTTATGTGTGTGATTACTCTGCTTTTCTATGCTCGTAAAATACAAAAAAGGATCACCTTGAATAATTAATTAGCTTCCTCTGTTTCTCAATAGTTATGATATATAACTTCTTCCATCTAGCTTTTGAAAAGCCATATGTTGCTACTATTGCTAGTTCACATTGTATAGCAATTCTTCTGGCCTCAGAATATCGATATTTCATGTTTATGGGATATGTTACTTGAAACTTAGCTGCTTATTGCTGAGTATATCATCAAATGGTTCCATCAAAGGATGACTTGCCCCATTTTTTGTTCTTTACCTGAATCAACTTGTGAATTAGTTGGGAGCTAATGCTCCTACTTAAACCACCAGTTCTTGGCTTGACCGGTAGACACTTTAGTTCTAGAAATCTTAGTGCAGGAATATTCACATTGAGCACTTCCAAAGGAATCTCTTGTCTCTTTAGAAGTGCTGCTTGCATCCCATGAAATAACATTTCTGCATTTACTGTTGCCAAAGTTAAACGCAGAAAGCGACACAGGAGAAAGCACTTTGAAAACCAAGAACCATGTGTCATGAGAGGTGTCTACTTTAAAAATATGAAATGGCAAGCTGCAATAAAAGTTGATAAGAAACAAATCCACTTGGGTACAGTTGGCACTCAAGAAGAAGCTGCTAGATTGTACGACAGGTATCATACTACCAGCAAACTTTTTTCGCTTGACCTTGTTATATTCTGCTCCTCCTTCAGTCTGATGCTAATAATTTCGAATGTGCGACAGGATCGTACCTTATTGGGTATCTGATTAAAGATGGGATTTCCTAGGGTTCATCTACCAAATTTCAGAAATTTACAGCAACAAGATCCTTGTTCAGTTATATTGCAATTAGATGATTCTTCTAGGAAACTTTAATATGGATGGAAATTTTCTTTTTCCTTTTGAATTGTAGGGCTGCTTTTATGTGTGGGAGGGAACCGAATTTTGAACTTTCAGAGGAGGAGAAGCAGGAGCTAAGACAATTCAAATGGGACGAATTTTTAGAATTTACACGCTCAGCGATTACTAACAAGAGTAAGATCCCAATACTGTTTCTACTTAATAGACATTGTAGCAGTTCGTGGTGGTTACAGTACTAATCAGATCAAATATTTTTGCAGAAACTCGAAGAAGAAGTGTGGAGAGTACACGGAGGAAATCTGAGCCTTTAACTTCAGCATTGAACACTGAGGAAGATGGGGAAGAGGAGTTGGGAGGGGAGCCAGAAACCAACGATTTTTCAGCCGCTGAAGATATAAAGAACGACATATCATTCTCTTGACCCCCTCCCCCCATTTTGTGAATGCTTGAAACATAGTTCTACAGATTCTATTAAGCTGGTCAGCCTCGTACTTACAACTCGATGATTCTGGTATTCATATAGATTTACACAAATATAGGTGCCCCTATTAGGGTGGATGATGATATACCGTCTTGTATTGGCAAATTTAATTGAGTTCGAACACAAGTATGTTATTTTGCATGCCTCAAGACCTATTATCACGCTTCATGTACTTTGACATATAAAAGAGACTTGGATCAGCATCCCTTACCTATGAACCAATGGAACATGAGAGGGAAATAAAAGAGTTTTGGTCATATAAGTATATAGAGGATTATTGTTGGTTGCGAGATAGTAAAATACTCAAAACTATAATAAGGCTTTGCTTATTCATATATTAAGCTAGCATTTTGACATTTATGTGTGAAAGTTTGTAATCACAAATATCTATTTATAAAAAAACACAGAGACATGTGATTTATCAATGTGATGTCTTAGGATGTTTTATTATCTTAGTTATGAACTATGATTTGTTCATTTGGTAAGATTGTGAAAGAATTAAAAAAAAAATTGATAGTTTTCACAACTTGTTAGATTTCAACTTTATAAAAAAAATTTAAAAGATCTAAATTGTATTTACAAACAAAGCTTCAACTTATTTCATATCATGGTTTCATAGTATATTACATGTGCAAACGAACCCAAACCCAAAGTGACATCATTTAGATTTCCAAATATGTTAAAAATGACGGAGGTAAAATCATTTAATAATCACAACTACACAAGTCAATTTTGAACCATGCTATTACGTGAAAGATAGCCATTACAACCTTTCTATCACATTAAATGGAGATAAGGTCGTGTTTTTATAAGCACTTAAATGAGAAAGAAGAGAGAAAAATTGAGCTAAGGAGATTATAGCATTCCTTGAATTATAAAGACTTTGAATATTATAGGTGTATAAAGTCTAAAAGGGGCAATTCATAAAATAAGGTGGGAAAGAATTATTGGGTCAGACGGGATTTTAATGGGATTTTGGAAAAAAAAACAATCGAAGTAGGTGTGAAGTGACTAACTCAATTCTTTAATGACATTTTAGAATGGCTAGAATGTTACAAGATGTGCGGGTATACTAAGAGGGATAGGAGCAAGAATGAAGTTATACGAGACAAGGTGATAGTGACCAAGGTGGCAGACAAAACGAGAAAAGCGAGATTAAGATGGTCCGGACATATGAAAAGGAAGTGAGTGGATGCTCTAATGATGAGGCGTGAGAGGTTAGCTATAATAAATTTTAGGAGTGGTAGAGGTAGGATGAAAAGGAACTCGATGGAGATAATTAGATAAAATATAACTCATCTTTAGTTCACCAAGAACATGACGCTAAATAAAAAGATAAGAATGCTGAGGATTATGTTAGAAGGATAGTAGGTGCCTAGTGTTGCCGTAGTTTTATGTGGGAGAGGTATGGGTCACTTTCCTCTAGTAGAATTATTTGGTATTCACGTAGTATCTTATTCTCTATTTCTAACTAGTATTATTGTTTCATTTGCTTTATTTATCTTGGTATTTTGTTGTCATTCTTTCCCTTCACTATCTCGCTTAAATTACTTTCTTTGGGCTAATGATCTATTGAAAAAAAAATTCTCTCCACTAAAAGATAGAGGCATTGCGTACATTGTATCCTCCGCAGCCTTTACTTGTGAAATTACATTAGACATGTTATTACTATTATATTTTAATTAAAATTTATTGTAAACTAAAATGATACAAAATAAAAATAATACAAGTGCTTCTTTATTGTGTGCAAAGGACTTGGAAGATAAACTTAAAATGTGTGTGGAGGGAATGTGATTGAAGTTCCCTAAGATTAGATGGCAGTATAGCATCATATATTTGGTTGTGGGCCAGTTTCTATTCGAAAAGAACTTTAGACAAGCAAGAATTTTCCACGTTTGAGTCTCGTGACTTTGCCAAATCTTGGATGTCTTTCATATGTTGTTATATCATTGAGATAGGGATGGAAATGTCATGACCTGATTTCCTGGATCATGATGACACCTACTATACACCAGTAGGAAAATCAACCCTGTAGTCTGAAGTCGAAGTGCGGACTACTATATCAAATGCAGAAGGCACAAGTTTAATAAACAATATATGAATGAACTAAGCAGAAGTATAAAGAATAAAAAATAAATACCCAAAACTCATTATTAGTGTAATATGAACCACTAAATACAGAACAAGAAATCAAAAGTCAGATTGTATCTCCAAAAATACATGGAGATCAAAAGAAATACTGAAGAGAAACAGGTAAAGTCGGATGCCAAGATGACCCTGAATCTCTGAAAATCAATGTAGTCTGTACGAATAGTGATCTATAATCATGACCGGGCACCTGTACTCGGATCACATATGTGCAAGTGTACTATAAGTACAAACTGTCAAAGCAACCCGTACCCAGTAGACTTCGGGGGTCCAGTAGGCACACAACAATAATAAAAGTAGTAAATAATGGAAGGCAATAAATATGGTTACAGAATCAAATAGTACGTCAAGGGAGCTAGCTTGCTCAAGTAGGGATCAAGCAACATGTAGAACATGTATCTGTAGCTAATCACATAACAGGATTCAGGCAATAAAGGAGAACGAACCTGAAATCCATGCAACGGTATATGTGAATAATAACAACAATAAATAGGAGTCAAAAGAAGATAGAAGGAGAACATGGATGGTATACCGATAACCTCAAGTAAGGGATGAATGAATTAACAATAATATAAGGCATAATATCCCATAGGACATGAAGTATCAATTAACCAATAATAACAACTAAGCAGTAATAATAATACTAAAGTAATGCATATAAACGCTATCAAGTCCCCCAAAAAGAAGTGCAAAGTACACAGAAACACGCTCACCCATAGACATCAACATACTACCAAGGGTATACTGAAGGAAACAAGTGCAGAAAAGTAAATACACACCATAAAGCAACTAGTCCTGCGTACGTTTCTCCTCCGATACCCGTAGGTCCAGCAGGTAGAATACATGGAAGGTTTCCTAAATATTCCCAGTATATCTCTTCTCCGTTGTATACCCCCCTCTATGTCTTCGTAGCTTGGAGGCAAGGTCCATGGAGGAATGTCACAATGTACGATCTCTAACGTCATCATAACTTCACATCCCAAATCACAGATCCTCAAGGATATCAAAGTCTGGCATCTCAATCCTCATATCAATAATATCATCAAGATGTACTCGGTAAGTCATGGTGTATAACGTATCAATATAACTATATCACCAATATCCTCAATAGATCGAGTATCATCAAGTCTCCATAGCCAGTAATGTGATAAATGTCAAAAAAATATACTCATTGCCATAAGATGACAGACTCAAGTGCAGCGGCTGTACTTACTGTCGAAGGAGTTGATCTCAAGTTCCAGCACTAATTTTTCATAAATAATATTTCTCGGTGCCATGATGCAAAGCCTGGACTAAAACAAGTAAAATAGTATTACCGTGTACTCAATACAATGCCGAGTTTAAAATAGTAAAGGTTATTACTTAAATTATTATTATTTAAATATTCCAAATTATTGTTTTATATCATTATTCATCATTATTACTAAAATCAGTCTCTATCCCCCATGGCGTAATATTCAGATGATGATACTGGCCCAGCCCCAATACACTCTCATCGAAGCCAAAGGACCAACCTCTCATATCATGTAATAGAAACTACCTATGCCCTGCACAGGTGTCACTAGACAACTCTTAAGACATAGAAACCATATAAATTCGGATGCCAAAATATATATCAACAAAGGAAAGAACGAAATAACGGTACAAGATCACTATACTCACCTAGCTACCTAACCAACAAATGCTATTTAGTATAATTATTAAAACTATAAGCCTAGAGATAACCCCACGAAGCCTACCTATCGTCCCACGATTAAGTGTTGTAAGCTAACAAATATTACTCTGCCTGATATGAAACGATCTCCAATTGCTTTGAGACTTGCGTAAAAGTATTCCAAATGTCACTATGAGTCTAACGGCATAAATTATACTAAGTTCCAGACTAGGCCTAAAATTATGCCTGTTAGGATTGCTCGTCGAAATTGAAAATAAATTTCACCATGGGATTTTCAACGTTGCTAGGAAGTCGTGCTCCGAAATTGAGTACAATTTGAGTGAGGGAAGACTCTTGAACAACCTGAAGAAGATTCAGTATAAAAAGGGCTAAAGATTCAAATTTTATAGATTTCTACGTTGAATTCGAAAAAGAAAATGTTAGTATGATGAATAATAACACTATAGAGTAAGGAATTACCACATGAATTTGGATATAATTAAAGGAATCAAGAAATCATGATTAGGGCATTAATGGAGGAAAACCTCTAACTTTAATGAAATTTAAGAGATGAAATCACTTACGTAGGTGGAGATGACGTACAAGACTTCAAAGAAACTTTTCTATGGATTTTGGGGAAGTTTCCTAGACAATTCGCACAAATTTTAGAGAGAAAATGAGGGAAAAGTTGATGGAATAATGACCCAAAAACAGGTTGAAAACTGAATAAAATATCCTCAGGTACTGATTTATCGGACCAAAAGTGCCAATAAATCGACATCCTTGACACTTGAAGGCATCGATTTATCAGACAATTGACCGATTTATCGATCAATTTTCCCGATTAATCAGTCAAAGATGCACTAACAAAACATCAACTTTTCTTTTGAAAATGAAACAAAGTCCAATTTTGACAAACCAAATATGTATTTTATGTGAAAAACATATTTCGGACTCAATTAAATTGACGAAATTGACGTTAGAGGTCATTTGAGCAAAAAATGACCCCCAACCAAGACTTAACAAAAATTATTTTTTTTAACTTTCCACATAACAACTCAAATCTAGCACGAACACCTTGGGAAGCATACCAAGGGTCAAACTAGCCTAAATTCACCATTCGGAGATGATGGAAGCATGAGAATTTTAATTCGACACTCCAAACACCAAAATACCGCTCAAGCTCCAAATTAGGCCTTAACTTTAACTAAAATCCATAAATTAGCATAAATTATAACTAAAAACTCCAAAACACAAACTTAAGGTCAATCTTTACTTTGTTTGGCATTCCTGAGCTAACAAAACTGTAAGAATTAAGTCCGAGCTCGTATTGAAGGAAATTTGGCTTTAGTCAACGAGTACTTAGTTTTAGGCTCAAAAATAGGCAATTTGAGATATTTCTTAACCGAGCCGCCAGGGAATCGAACTACCAGTCCCATCAAGTTATAAATGACTTGGGGCAACTACTGAAATGCTCTAGAATATAAAACATAACGTATTTATCATAAATGAATGTGAGGGTCATTACGACATCCACTACTAAAAGGACTTTCATCCCTGAGAGTCAAGTAAATGTAGGAAATAAATGAGAAGAGAAAGTACCTGATGTCTCGAACAATTATGGATACTACTTCCGCATCTCACTCTTGATCGCCCAAATAGCTTCCTGGATCGTACGATGCCTCCACTGCAACTTAACCATTGGAATCTCCTTGGACCTCAACTTTCTATCATCCTTAGCCAAAATTTTCATAGGCTCCTCAAATAAGGACAAGTTTTCATTCAGTTGCACTGAATCCTCTTGTATGATATGAGACTCATCGGGAACATACCACCGCAATATCAAAACCCAAAATATTAGATGAACAAATGAAAGCATAGGAGGTAAGGCTAACTTATAGGCAACATTACCAACTGTCTTTAAAATCTCATATGGACCAATATACCTAGGAGTAAGCTTGCCACGCCTACCGAATATCATCATACCACACATAGGAGATACCCACAGAAACACTCTATCACCAACTCTAAACTCTAAGGTACGAAGCTAACGATCAGCGTAGCTCTTCTGCCTACTCTGCGCTGCCCTCGATATATCCTAAATCAACCAAACCTGATTAAGAGAATCACGTAACAAATATGAAGACTGGAACCTGGCCTCAAAACCGTCAAACCACCCAATAGGCGATCTACGCTACCTACCATGCAATGCCTCAAATAGTGTTATCTTAATGCTGGAGTGATAACTATTATTGTAAACAAACTTAGCCTATGGTAGGTGCTGATCCCAAGCACTACCAAAGTCTATCACACAAGCGCTCAACATGTCCCCCAACACCTAAATAGTATGCTCAGACTGGTTTTTGGTCTACGAATGAAATGCCGTGCTCAAATGAACCTTGGTACCCATGTCCCACTGAACGAACCTCCAAAACTGTAAAGTAAGCTGGGTACCTCTATCAGAAATTATAGATACAGAAACACCATACAATCTAACCAGTCCACGAATGTAGATTTGATCCAAATGCTCAACACTATACAAAGAGTGAGTAGGAATAAAATGCTGACTTGGTCAGCCTGTCAACAATGACCCAAACAGTATCGAAACCTCTACTAGTCCACAGCAATCCAGAAATAAAGTCCATAGTCACCCGCTCCCTCTTCCAAGACGGATTAGCGATTCTCTACATCAAACTAGCTAGTGGCTGATGCTGACACTTAACCTGCTGACAGTTTAAGCACTTGGACACATATTCTGCAGTATCCCTCTTTATCCCCTTCCACTAATACAACTGTTATAACTCATGGTACATCTTGGATGCACCAGGATGGATATAATACCTGGAACTGTAGGGCTCATGCAAAATAAACTACACTAAGTCACCAAACTATTGTACACAAATGCTACCATCAAACCAAAGAGCACCATCTGAATCAATAGAAGCCCTGCTGACCTTTCAAGCTAATACCTGACTACGACGAACAACCAAGCACTTATCATTAAACTGACGCTATCGAATCTGATCTATCAAGGAAAATCTAGCCTCAACACTTACTAGCACTCCTTTAGGATTTGACAGATCAAGTCTAACCAACTGACTAGCCTATGATTGAACCTCCATCACCAATGGTCTCTCTGAAACTGAAAAGGCTGCTAGGATACCCATACTGACCACTTTTCAGCTTAAGGCATCTGTCAAAACATTTTTCTTTCTCGAATGATAGAGAATAGAGATTTCATAGTCCTTTAGTAACTCAATCCACCTTTATTGCCTGGAATTTAACTCCTTATGGTTCATAATGTACTAAAGACTATGATGGTTAGTAAAGATCTCATACTGAAGCCGGTACAAATAATTCCTCCATATCTTAAGTGCGAACACTATCGCTGCCAACTCTAATTCATCAGTATGGTAGTTACGCTCATGGACATTTAGCTTCCTCGAAACATAAGCAATCACTCGAACCTACTACATCAGAACACACCCTAAACCAACATCAGAAGCATCACAATATACAGAGAATCCCTGGCCCTCCACTAGCAAGGTCAACACTGGCACTGAAGTCAATGGATCCTTGAGCTTCGAAAAGCTCAATTCACAATCATCAGGCCACTGGAAGGCAACATCCTTTCTTGTCAATTTATCCAAAGGCACTGCAATCGATGAGAACCTTTCGACAAAACACTGATAATATCTAGCCAAACCAATAAAACTTCAAATCTCTAAAATGGATGTCACCTTGTCCAGTCATGCACCACCTGAATATTTGATGGATCAACTTTAATAACAACCTTGGAAATTACATGTCCCAAATATGCAACGGACTCTGACCAAAAATCACACTTTGAGAACTTGGCATAAAGCTTGTATTCTCTCAGTGTCTGGAGGATCAACCTCAAGTGCTGCTCATGATCAAACTTACTCCCTAAATACACTAAGATGTCATCAATAAACACAATTACGAATGAGTCAAAGTAGGGATTAAGAACCATATACATCAGATCCATAAAAGCTACTGGAGCATTAGTCAGACCAAAGGACATAAAAAAAATTCATAGTGACCATAACCGGTCCTGAACGCTGTTTTGGGTATATCCTCTGTTTGAATCCACAACTGATGATAACCGAATTGCAAATCAATTTTAGAGAACACTGCTGCTCCCTGAAGCTGATCAAACAAATCACCAATCCTCGACATATGATATCTGTTTTCCACTGTTACTTTATTTAACTGCCGATAATCAATACACATTCTCATCATATCATCTTTCTTCTTGACAAAAAAAACTAGCGCACCCAAAGGTGACACACTGGAACGGACAAAGCCTTTATCTAATAAATCCTGGACTTGAACCTTTAGCTCTCTCAACTTTGTAGGAGCCATACGATATGGAGCAATAGAAATGGGCTTAGTGTCCAACTCTAAATCAATAGCAAAATCGATATCCCACTCAGGTGGTAGGCCTAGGTCGATCGAAAATACATACAAAACTCAAAAACATTAGGAACAGACCCAGGAGTAGAAATGTCAGCCTGAACATCACGAACATAAGCTAAAAATTCCAAACGCCCTCTCTCTACTAACCTCCTAGCCAGAAGGAAAGAAATAAAGGTTGCTGGTGCACGGCTACTAGAACCCTACCATACAATCGGAGATGAACCAGGTACTACTAAGGTAACAGTCTTAGCATAACAATCCAAAATAACATGGTGTAGGGATAACCAATCCATACCCAAAATAATATCAAAGTCAACCACGCCTAATAGCATTAAGTCAGCCCAGGTGTCTAGTCCACTAACATATATCATACACGATCAGATCACCCGATCCACTACTAAAGAATCCCCTACCGGGGTAGCAATACACATAGATATAGACAACACATCACAGGGCAATCCAAAACTGGGTGCAAAATAGAACGACACATATGAGCAAGTAAACCAAGGGTCAAATAAGGCTTACATAGGTATAGAACACACAAAAATCAAACCTATAATCATAGCGTCAGAGGCCATAGCCTTGGGTTGAGAAGGAACAACATATAACTGGAGATCACCACCATGACGACTACCATCGCGACCACTGCCCCTAACACGTTGGCCACCACCTCTATAATGACCTTGTACCCCACCTCTAACTAGTGGAGGCACTAATCTCAAAGGCTATGTAGACTGAGTAGTAGGCATAAAATGCCCCTTAGAGGACACGCTCTAGCAGAATGTCCCACAAGGTCATACTATAATCACATCCTAGATGGCCCACTTTGTCGGGATCCTCTACTAGAACCCATCTGATCGCCCTATTGTGATGATCCAGCTCCTCGTGAATACTATGCAAGAGATAGAGATGAAACTTGCAATGACGCCTACACCGACCTAATGTACTACCCCTGTTCTTGATGAGACTAACCACGACTCCCAGAACGGGATCCACTATAACCTTCCTGATATATTTTCCTCTTCTCATTGCGCTGACACAACTCATGATAGAGGGCTTTCATAGAATTTGCATGATCAACCACGGCCTAAAATAGATGACCATTAGCTACCAATAATGCTACCGCCATCGTGGAGCCTATCTTTCAACCCATATGCGAATCTGCAGACTTTCTTTGTGTCTGTAGGGATGAAATCCACACTGTAAACTGACAGCTGATAAAACCAAGACTTATACTCAGCTACAGATATCACTCCCTACTCAAGTTTTCTGAACTCCTCTCTCAGGATCTCTCACTCAGCTTTGGACATAAATTTGCTCATGAAAACCACATGGAGCTCTGCCCAAGTGGGATGGGGTGAACCTTTTGGTCTATAAACTACAAATACCCCCACCACTATTTAGTCGCACCATATATCTGATATTTAGTAAATGCTACACCATGGGTCTTCAGTACCCCCATGTTGGTCAACCTCTCTTCACAATCAACAATGAACTCATGGGCATTCTCCACTGGAACTCTAGTGAATCTAGGGGGATCCAACCTGAGAAACCTAGTTAAGAGCTTCTACTTTGAGTCGGCCATAACTGGTTGTTATCACTAGAAGGACCTGAGCAGGTGAAGAGATCTCTGTCAGAACAACAGGTGGAGCTTACTGCACTATAGGGACTGCAGTTATAGGCTGTGATGCCTGAACTGCTAGCTGTGTCCCCTTGGTAGGAGGACCACTGTAAGTACTAATGAACTACCATAATATGTTACCACTGTAATAGGTACTGGAATAAGTGTTGCTATAGGCGCTACAGCTGGTGCTGCAATAGGTGCTGCAGGCACTGATGGAACCTCAGAAGTAGTGGCAAGCATAGGTACTTCCACAGGTGCTCTGGATATCTTCCTTGCTTCTGATGAACATGTACGAGGCATCTACAAAAGAGTAATGACAATGAGTGAGATTTTTCAAAAAACCATCAAGGATGTACGCACGATACAAGATTTAAGAGAAATAGTTATTTTCCTAAATATAAATATAGCCTCCTGAAGATAAGAAATGGACATCTCTACGCCGATCTGTAGGACTCTACTAGGCATTGGTTCTGTACACTAACATCGATGAACCTAGGATCTGATATAAATTTGTCACGACCTGATTTCCTAGATCATGATGGCACCTACTATACCACCAGTAGGAGAACCAATCTTACAGTCTGAAGACAAAGAAGAGGACTACTATATCAAATGTATAAGGCACAAGTTTAATAAACAGTATGAATGAAATAAGTGAAAGTATAGAGCATAAAAAATAAATATCAAAAACGTGGTATTAGTGTAATATGAACCACTAAGTATAAAACAAGGTATCAAAAGTATAATACAACT
>JBDJHY010000116.1:10262623-10281971 GCA_039654485.1 Withania somnifera | reverse complement strand
CCTCAGGTTGTTGATTTGAGCAGTTGCTGTTGCGTGAGGCTCATAGCTCTAGGTATTATAGTCATCCTGGTGCAACTAATAGATACTGTGATTTACAGTATTGGTGGAGTGGAATGAAGAGGAACATTTCTGAGTATGTGTCTAAGTATTTGAACTGTCAATAGGTTAAGTATAAGAATCAGCGACAAGGTGGTTTGATACAGAGAATCCCTATTCCGGCTTGGAAGTGGGAGGGGGTGACTATAGACTTTGTTTCTTATTTACCTTGAACTAGAAGATGGCATAATACGGTTAGGGTCATTGTTGAAGGTTGACTAAGTCAGCTCACTTAATTCTATCTCACTCTTCTTTTAATTCTGAGCATTTGGCTCAAATCTATATTCATGAGGTGGTTCGATTTCATAGTATTCTTGTATGTATCATTTCTGAAAGAGGCATCTAGTTTACTTCATAGTTTTGGAGATCTATTCAGCGAGACTTGGGTACTGAGGTTCATTTTAGTACTGCTTTTCATCCGCAGACCGACGATCAGTCTGAGTGTACCATTCAAGTGTTGGAGGATATGCTGAGGGCTTGTGTGATAGACTTTGGTGGTGCTTGGGATCAACACCTACCATTGGTAGAGTTTTCTTAATAATAGCTATCACTCCAGCATTGAGATAGAAACATTTGAGGCATTGTACGGTAGGGGGTGTAGGTCACCCATTGGGTGGTTTGATGGTTTTGAGGCCAGAGTCCAGTCTTCAAATTTGTTGTACAATTTTGTTGATCAGGTTCGGTTGATTAAAGATAGATTGCGGGCAGCGTAGATTAAGAAGAAGAGCTATGCTAACCATAGGTTTTGTGTCTTAGAGCTTGGGGTTAGTGATAGAGTCTTCCTAAGGGTTTTTCCTATGTAGGGTGTGATGAGGTTTGGTAGGCGGGGCAGATTAGTTCCAGGTATATTGGACCATTCGAGATCTTGGAGAGAGGTGGTGATGTTGCCTACTGGTTGGCCTCAACTCCTATGATTTCAGTCGTTCATTCGATATTTCATGTTTTGATTTTGCTGCGGTATATTTTTGATAAGTATCATGTCATTTGAGAGGATTCAGTACAGCTGGATGAGAATTTGTCTTTTGTTGAGGAGCCTATGAATATTTTGGCTAAGGATGTTAGAAAATTGAGGTCCAGGGATATTCCAGTGGTTAGGGTGTAGTGGAGGCACCGTTTGGTCGAGGAGACTACTTGGGAGATTAAGAGTGATATTCGAAAGCAGTAACCACAGCTGTTTGAGGCATCAACTACTTTCTCTTCCTATTTATTTCCTGCTTTTACTTGACTTTCGGGGATGAAAGTCCTTTTAGAATGGATGTTTTAATGACCCTTATGGTCATTTATGAGAAATACGCAACATTTTGCATTCTAGATTACTTCAATAACTTCCTCGAGTCATTTATGACTTGCTGGGACTGGTAGTTCGGTTTCCTTGTGGCTCGGTTGAGAATATTTCTAATTTCCTATTTTAGAGTTTAAAACTAAGTATTTATTGACTAGAGTCAAATTTCCTTCAAGACAAACTCGGAATTAATTTCTAACAATTTCATTGGCTCCAAAATTCCATACAAAGTCAAGATTAACCCTATGTTCGCGTTTCAGAGTTTTCGTTTGCAATTTGTGCTAATTTATAGATTTTGTTAAGTTTAAGACTTGAAGTGGATCTTGGGTAGTCTTCGATTGTTTGGAATGTCAGAATGGAATTTGGATGCTTCCATCAGCTTCAGAATGGTGAATATATGTTGGTAAGAGTGTTGGTGTTTCTGTTGGAGTGCTCAGTGTAATTTTTTGTACCTTGGTGGAGTAGTATATTTGTGGGTTTTCTTGGTTTGAGGGGTCATTTTTCTTAAACAACCTTGGATAGTCATTTCAATGATTCCATTGGATCCAAAATGTTATTTCCATGCTATTTACTTATGTGGTTTATCTAACTTGGACTTGGAATGCTCATTCTAGACTCTCAGAGTTCATGAACTTCAGCTGTTGTGAAGTTGTAGGCATAGCCACCCCAGTGAATGGGAGGTCGCACTTGCGAGGTTGCATTTGCGATCAAGGTGTTTCCCGATGATCATTGCACCTGCGAGTATCAATTACCACAACAATGTCACCACAGCGACTCAGGTAATAGACCGAGTGAAGGAGATCATGGGGCATAAGGTCGCACCTGTGACCCATTTTCCACCCCTGCGACTCTAGTTTCCAACCCTGTGACATTAGTTGTAATTATAAATAGCTGTAACCCCCTTTCATCCATTCCATTTAGTAAATCATATTCTTGTGTTTTCTCTAAAATTCTAAAGCATAAACTTGAGGAAACCTCATCTAATCTTAAAGATAAAGTCCCCAAAGGTTCTTTGCATCTTCTGTACTTCTGGTATGTTCTTTCTCTTTAGTTCTGTCAAACTTGGGTTTCCTCTATTGATGCCTGAAATAAGAAAAAAGACTAGTCTCAGTCTATATCTAAGGGAATGATTCAATTTTTGTTCCATTAATCATGTCAATTCTTAGTTATCCTTTCTTCACCGAATACCCCATCTAAAGTTGTAAAGCATAAAATCTTTAACTCTATCAACAGAACCTGTTTCGGACTGTTTTGAAACCCTTCCCTTGCCTAAGTTTTTCTCTTTTTTGGAGAACCTCGATAGCGATGGGAACCCCGTGACGATGTTTATTTTTAGCTCAGATGAGAGGGCCCTACAGTCCCATTTTAGGCGCACCACGGAGCTTAGAATAATTTATACTATTAGACTCATATTGATATATGGAATACTAGAGGTTCGTTTCCATGTTTTTTACTTAGAGGTTTTCATTACAATAATATCGGGGTTTGGGAATTATTGATTCCTTATATTTTTGCCTTCATTCATATGTTGTTATTATACTCTTGATTTCCTCTTTTGATAAAGTAGTCCTCCACTTCGGCTTTAGACCATAAGGTTGTTCTCCTACTATTGGTATAATAGGTGCCATCATGATCCGAGAAGTCGAATTGTGACAAATTGGTATCAGAGATCTAGGTTTGTCAGTATCAGTATATAGAACCAATGTCTAGTAGAATCTTACGGATTGGGTGGAGACATTCCTTGCTTATCTTAGGGAAGCTATAGCGACATGTAGGAAAATAACTCCTTTTTTTAATCCTATGTCGTGGGTAGATCCTTGATGGTTTCTTGAAACTTCCTCACTTAGAGTCCTCACTCTTTCGCAGATGCCTTGTACACATTTGTTAGTAGTAAGGAACCGCTAGAGTTCTTGCCAGAGTACTGACATAGGTATCTACTCCAACTGCTACCCCAGAGGTCCCATCAGTTCTTGCTACACCTTTTATAATACCAGCTGCAGCACCTATTACAACACCTGTTCCAGCACACGTCACAACACTTTCTCCAGATATCTGTAACATCTTGTGGCAGTTGATCAGTTCCTATGGTGGTCCCCACTACCAATGGGACACAGACAACCGTTCTAGTACCACAGCTGATAACTGCAGTTCCTTCAGTGCAGCCAGTTCCTCCTATTACTCCAGCTGACATTCTTACACCTGCTCAGGTCCTCGAGGTACTAGTTGTTGCTCTTACAGTTGAGCAACAGACAACTATGAAAGATTCAGAGGAGAAGATCCTAACTAGATTTCTGAGGTTGGATCCCCTATGATTCACTAGAGTCTCGAAAGATACACACAAGTTCATTAATGAGTGTGAGGAGAGTTTGAGGAACCTCGATGTTTTAAAGACCTACATCATAGCTTTCAGAACATATCAGATATGTGGGGAATCTAAGCAGTAGTGAAAGGCTTTTTGTGTATGCAGACCAGTAGGTTCACCTCAGCCGACTTGGATAAATTTTTATGAGGTTTTTATGAAAAAGTGTGCATCGAGGGCAGAGTGATAGCACTTGAGGGAGGATTTTTGGAAGATTGAGCAGGGATCAATGTCGGTGGCAAAGTATGATGCTTGATTCCATTAATTGTTAGTTTATGGTGTGGAGTTTATGCCTACAATGGAGGACAGATTTCACAAATTTTCTTATGGACTAAGAGACAAGCTCTGTAAGGCTGTGGCTTTGCTAGAATCTGATGGTTTACCATTTTAGGTCATGGTAGATCATTTTATCTCTTAGAGGCCCTCCATTGTAAGTTGCGTCAGCACTGCGAGAAGAGGAAGAGGAAGAGGAAGAGGCATCAAGGAGGTTACAATGGGTCCCATTCTGGGGAAAATGGTTAGTCATTACGCACAGGGTAAGTTTAGCAGGCCAGTGTAGGCTTCATTACAGGTTTCCTTACCTCCTTTACCTCAGTTTTCTCAGGGATCTAGATCTTCTCAGCATGGTAGTTAGATGGGTTCTGGTAGAGGTTCTCGATAGAGTAGGCCATCAGGTTCATGTTTCGAGTGTGCATTATGGGCCACTATGCTAGAGCTTTTCCTCAGAGGGATGCTATTTAGATTTCTCCTCAGTATGTACATAGATCAGTGCCTCTACCTTCTAGAGATGGGGCACAAGGTGGTTATCTTGGTTGTAGCCAATATGGTAAGGGTGGTGTTTGCGATAACGACCTTTAGGGCGGTGATCGCCAACTATATGCTATTCCATCTAGGCCATAGGAAGAAGCCTCAAATGTTTTTATTACATGTTTGATTTATATATGTTTTATACCTGTGTCAACATTGTTTGACCCCGGATCCACTTGCTCTTATGTGTCTACTCATTTTTGCACCCAAATTGGGGTGAGACATTATCAGTATTTATGCACGTGGCTACCCCTGTAGGTGATTATTTAGTAGTGGATTGGGTGATCAGGTCATGTATGGTTTTTATTAGTAGGCTAGATACTTGGGAAGACTTGATGCTATTAGATATGGTAAACTTTGATATTATACTAGGCATGGATTAGTTGTCCAGTCACCCTGTGATTTTGAATTTCTATGCCAAGACTGTTACCTTAGTTGTGTTTGTTTCATCCATGGTTGTGTGGTAGGGTTCTAGTAATTTCACACCAACATGGTTTATCTCTTGTCTTCAGACTATGATATTGGTACAGAGAAGATGTTTGGCTTATTTGACAAACGTTCGTGACATTCGGGACAACAGTCCTACCCTTGAGTCTGTTCCTTTAGTTTGTGAATTTCTTTATGTGTTTTCGATTGACCTACCAAGCCTACCACCTTATTGAGATATTGATTTTGCAATTGATTTAGATCTGGGAACTAAGACCGTTTCTGTTGCTCCTTATCGTATGGCTCCTGTAAAGTTAAGAGAGCTGAAGGTTCAACTCTATGATTTTTTAGATTAGGGTTTTCTTCTCTCTAGTGTATCTACAAGGGGTATGCCAGTTTTGTTTTTTAAAAAGAAGGATTACTATACAGATGTATGTTGACTATCAGTAGTTGCACAAAGTTACAGTAAAGAACTAGTATCCTATGCCAAGGATTAATGATTTGTTTGATCAGCTTCAGGGAGAGACGTTGTTCTCTAAGATAGACTTGAGGTTTGGGTACCATCAGTTAAGGATTCTAACAAGACATTCTCAAGACAGAATTTAGGACTTGTTACAGTTATTATGAGTTCCTGGTCATGTCTTTCAGTTTGACTAATGCTCCAACAACATTTATGGACTTGATGCATAGGTGCTTAAGCCTTACTTGGATTCTTTTGTGATCATTTTTATGGATGATATCTTGGTGTATTCACAGAGTAAATCTGATCATGAGCAGCATTTGAGGTTGATCCATCAGACACCAAGAGAACACAGGCTTTATACCAAGTTCTCAAAGTGTGGGTTTTGGTTAGAGTCCATTGCATTCTTGGGGAACATTATGTCCAAGAATGGTATTAAATTTGATCCATCGAAGATTCAAGCAGTGTATGATAGTCTTAGGTCGACCTTTATTATTGAGATTCGGAGTTTTGTTAGTTTAGCTAGTTACTATGGTGTTTTGTCGAGGGGTTCTCATTGATTGCGTAGCACTTTACTAAGTTGATCAGGAAGGATATGGCCTTTCAGTGATCTAAGGAGTTTGAGTTGAGCTTTATGAGGCTCAAAGAGTTGTTGACTTCAGTGCTAGATTTGACCTTAGCAGTTGAGGGTCAAAGTTTCTTGATGTATTGTGATACTTCCGATGTGGTCTGGGTTGTGTTTTGATGCATCAGGGTTAAGTGATAGTGTATGTGTTGAGGAAGCTAATGGTTCATGAGCGTAGCAACCCCACTCATGACTTAGAGTCAGCGATGGTAGTGCTTGCACTCAAAATTGATGCATTACTTATATGGGGTTCAATGTGAGATCTTTACTGACCACCGTAGTCTTTAGTATATTATGAGCTAGAGGGAGTTAAAATTAGTTAGCAGAGATGGATCGATTTACAAAAGGACTATGATATTACCATTCTCTATCATTCAGGCAAGGAAAATGACATGATTATGCCTTGAGCTGTAAGGTGGTCAGTATGGGTGGCTTAGCAGCCTTTTTAGTTTCAGAGAGGCCATTAGTGATAGAGGTTCAAACTTTGGCTAATCGATTAGTCAGATTATCAGAATCTAGGAGAGTTTTAGCTTATGTTAAGGCCAGATAGTCTTTGTCATATAAAATTTGGTAGCGCCAGTTTGAGGATGAACACTTGGTCTCTCTACGTGATCAGGTGTTAGCTGGAGAAGCCAATAGGTCTTTTATTGATTCATATGGGGTTTTTTAGTACTTGACCATCTCATGAGTGTACCATAGGTGGGTGACTTGGTACAGTTGATTTTCATAAGGCTCATAGCCCCAGATATTCTATTCATCTGGGTGCAGCTAAGATGTACTGTGATTTGCGGCAATTTTATTAGTGGAATAAGATAAAGAGGAATATTGTTGAGCATATGTCTAAGTATTTGAAATACCAACAAGTTAACTATGAACATAGACGACTAGGTGGTTTGGTGTAGAAACTCCCTATTCTGATTTTGAAGTGGGAACGTGTGACTATGGATTTTGTTTTACACTTGCCTCACACTAGTAGATGTCATGATACTATTTGGGTCATTGTATATATATTGACTTAATCATCTCACTTCAGTCCCACTCACTCTTCTTATAACATTGAGTGTCCGGATCAAATCTACATTCGTGAGGTGGTTCAATTGTATGGTGTTTCTGTGTCTATTATTTCTGACAGAGGCATCCAGTTCACTTTGTAGTTTTAGAGATCTATTTAGTGGGATTTAGGAACTGAGGTCTTGTTGAGCACAACGCTTCACCTGTAGACCAATGGTTAGTCCGAGCGGAGTATTCAAGTGTTGGAGGAGATGTTGAGGGCTTGTGTGCGGTAATTTGGTGGTGCTTAAGATCAAAATCTGGCTTTAGCAGAGTTTGTGTATAATAATAGTTGCCACTTTAGCAATAGGATAGAACATTTTGAGGCATTGTACGGTAATGGTGTAGATTGTCTGTTGATTGGTTTGATGGCTTTGAGGCCAGAGTCCAATCTTCAGATATGTTGTGTAATTCTCTTAATTAGGTTCTATTGATTCAGATAGATTCTGGGCAGCGCAGAGTAGGTAGAAAAGCTATGTTTACCATAGACTTCATGCATTAGAGTTTGGAGTTGGTGACAGAGTCTTCCTAAGAGTGTCTCCTATGTGCGATATGATGAGGTTAAGAAGGCAGTGCAAGCTTAGTCCCAAGTATATTGGACCATTTGAGATTTTGGAGAGAGTTGGTGATGTTGCCTACCGCTTGGATTTGCCTCCTATCTTTTCACCCATTCATCTGGTTTTCCATGTTATAATTTTGCGGTGGTATATTTTGTATAAGTCTCACATTTTTTGAGAGGAGTCGGTGCAATTGGATGAGAATATGTCTTTTATCAAGAAGCCGGTAGCAGTGTTGGCTAAGGATGTAAGGAATTTCAAATCTAGGGAGATTCCAGATGTTAGGGTGCAGTGGATCCACCATCCAGTCGAGGAGGCTGCTTGGGTGATCTAGAGTGAGATGCAAAAGCAGTATCCATGGGTATTTATAGCTCTTACATAATAGTCACATGCTAGTAGAGTTCTAAATCCCCAAGGACTCCTATGCTCCAAGGATTTCTCACTACATTCTAATCTTCTTGGATGTTTGTACTCCTCATTATCATTATATTCAATCTTCGCTGCTTATATCTTTAAGGAACCTTCTTTTACTGTATTAGTACAAGACATATTGACTGGTAGTGAATCTTCCACTGATCAGATCATATGCAAGTATCCGGTTCTTTAGGTTTAGAAAATAATCAAAACTTATCAAGTCTGACAACTTCCCCCTTTTTGATGATGACAAACTCACGCTCCATTTATACTATGTTCTTCTTAAAAACCAGTATTTGTACCAAAGAGTTAAGGTAGGTACTATTAGAGAACCTTGTTAGAGAACCAGATTAATGCACTGGGTTATAAGCATCACATAGTATAGGCACTTTCCCTTTCGGTGTCATTAAACAGGTGAAGATAATTTTTAGTATAAAGTCCAAGATTTGCAAAGCTCAATACCATGAGGGCAATACTGATGCAATCATAGAAATAATACTAACAGAATATGTCATGAGAGACTACAAAAGTAATTTGAAGAGAAGAGACAGTGATCCCTAAATCAACAAATATACTTTAATAGAAGAGCAAGTACATCAACATAGCATAATTAAAATAAGATTAAATAAATGCACGAGATTCAAAAGATGAGCAAAACAAAGCAAAGGACCATGACTAGAAAGTAGAGGGTAGAGCGGGGGAAGAAGGAGGAATGGATGGAGAAACTAATCTATAATGAATCAGGAGAGATTGATCTTTCTTCTTTTTTTATCCCCTGATGCTCCAAGTGGTAATTAATGTGAATGGCATCCAATTTTGCAGCATTACACTCTTCCTTTTCCACAAGGGCAGCCCTAAATTTCCTCATAGTGGAGCTTCCCATTCTGTATGAGTGTGGTGGAGAGGCCTTATCAACTTCTCTAATAAGGTCTTTAGCCCTCTGAGTTTGCCAATTGACAATGGGAATTTCCAAGGCAACAAGCACTTTTCCCAATAAGAATCCATAGGAAAAGGCATGTTTAGTCCCACCCCCTTGCTTACCTTGTGCATGTGATGTATCATAAGTGTTGGGAGGTTGATTTGGCTCTGGGTCAGAAGCATCTCCATTACAATGAGATCCAAGAAGTTGGTCTCAGTATGATTTTTTCCTCTAGGGAGGATCATCATGTCAGCCACATAAAAAAGTAACTTATGTAGGGGTGACATTTACCCACTCATTATACTTCTACTAACCCAATACTGGCGTCACTCTGGGAATTTTCTGGTGATCTCCAATGATGAACTGATAGAGGTCAAGTAGGGTCAATGCCTATTCACATACTCACACATACTACATATAGAATTTTCAAGATGGAAGCAATCCGGCTAGCAATAAGCTTGAAGGTCACCCCATTGACCTTGCTCATAATCTGATCATGAGTACCATGAGCATGGATATGAAACTGAATGAGTCCCTTTCTCGCCATTCGTCTTACGTGGTCTCCTTGCACAAACAGATCCAACCATCCCTAAGCTCGGATTATCCTCTTGAACTTTCCCATGTTCTCATCACCAACTCTTGTGATCACTCTGCCCCTAATGATAGTTCTTTGGTTGAAGTTAGTTCGTCTCTCAGCGGACACACGAGGAGGGGAACGCACTTCACTTGGGACATCAGAGATTATATCCTCATCTTTTAAGAAGGGTCAGTGTCTTCTCCCAAAGGATCACTAACTGGAACCCGTTCCTTTGGGGGAGGATACCACACCCTTGCCTTTCCTTCTTCTTTCTACCTCTCTTGTCTCAGAAACTTCTGAGAAGATTGGGTCTAGAAGAGGGTGTTCTTGGCTTCTTAGAGAAGGAGGCCAATTGCTCATCTAAGGCTCGTTTTCTACTCTAAGTGAATTTGGTAATGGGGGTAGGAGTAGGAATAGGAATAGGAACAAGGGGCTCATCTTCAGGAATGGGAACCGGTTCCGCAGAGGCTTTCCTCAGCTTTTGCCTACCTCGCGTAACAAGTAGTGATGCCAGAGGGACATCATCTTCATCAGAGATATTAGGAGGAGAGGGTTCCTTAAGATTAAATTCTCGGCTCTCAGTTTCCCCAAAGAACCCGACAGAGGGAACTAGTTCCTCTGAGAGGTTCTCTCCCTTTTCCCCCTCAGCGGTAGCAACCACCTTGTCTCCCTCTTCATCCCTCTTATCAACTTCTTCTACCTCAAAGAAACCGACAGAAGGAACTGGTTCCTCTGAAGGGTTCTCTCCCATCTTCCCTTCATTAGTAACAACACTTTGTTCTCCCTCGTTAGTTTTTGCTCCCTTACCAATCCTATCAGCACCTTCTATAGTTTCCACCTCATTAGAACCATGCTTTGAGTTTTGTTTGGGAAATTGCGGAAGTGGCCAACTTACTGGGAGTATAGAACTCAGCCCAGCTCTATCCACGAGGCCTGGCCTGACAAACCTAGATGGAAACTAATCAGCAAGGGCATGTGTCTAAAAGCACCCCCGAACCACGTGTAGGGAACAGATCCTCAGAAATGTTCCATAGACAGACTAAAAACTGAAACGTAAGAACACAGCAATTTATCATGGAAAAACCACGGCTTACAAAGAAAAATAACCACGACCTGCACCTATGCAGGAGTAAACCCAACTTCACTAAAAACAAAGAGCCTTAACACCAAGTTTAGATTACAAGCAATTGCAATCCTAGAAACTAACTCTAGTTCCTAACAATGTTCATCAATCACCCTTGACTGACGAACCCCAGATCCAAGTTGCCCACAACTTGAACCAAATCAAACAACTTCCTAATACAACGTATCTAGGAAATGGAAAAATTACAAATCAATAACTTCCTAATACAAAGCAACTAGACTCAGAACAAAATACATAAACTATCAGGGGAACAAGTTCCTTTGTCTGGTACTTTTGTATCAGTTGCACTTTAATCTCGTCAAGAATGCACTCCAGATTTGAACTCGCTCAATAAGAATGGCTTTTTGCTTTTTTCTCTATTTGTGCGCGTTTACTCTTTGTGAAAATCCATGGGTATTTATAGCTCTTAGAAGATACTTGCATACTAGAAGAGTTCTAAATCCCAAAGACTCCTATGCTCCTAGGACTTCTCACTTCATTCTAATCTCCTTGGATACTTGGACTCCTCCTCATCATTATCTTGCCTCTTTATCTTTATCTTTAATCTTCATCTCTACTTGACCGCTTATCTCTTTAAGGAACCTTTTTTTACTGCATTGGAACAAGATATATTTACTATTAGTGAATCCTCTACTGATCGGATCATATGCAAGTATCTGATTCTTTGGATTTAGCAAATCATCAAAACTTACCAGGTCCAACGGCATGTTTACAGTTAAGTCGTGCTATTAGGAGCTCAAGACTATACAGACAATGCTAGAGACTAAACGCCCTTCAAAGGTAGCTTGTTTTGCCTGGTTAGTGTGCAAAAAAGCTTGTCTAACTTCGGGGGTGTCACAGAAAAAGGGCTAGCAGATTTGTTCAAGAAGTGTCATGTGTGAGTATTGAGTAGGAAGTAGAAGTTAATGATCATCTTTTCCTCCATTGTAAGGAAGCTATGAGCCTATGGAACATGCTCATGTGTCTGTTAGAAGTCAGTTGGGTGATGCCTAAGACAACAATAGAGCTTTTGAGTAGCTGGAAAGTTAGTGGTAATAAGGAAGATCCAAGAAGCCCTTAACGGGCTGGAACAAGTAGGAAGGGAAGTGACTTCGTTTAGGTGCATAGCGACGTATCCCTCTGGAGCTAGAGTTGGGGCTGCTCAACAAATGCATGCAAGGAGGGATGTAATTCAGGAGGAATTCTTGGAAAAATCTAGTACAAGGAGGAAGCAAAAGGCTAGCTACCAGGTACGAAAAATATAGCAACCGACAAGAAGTAGTTGTATAGGTACCAGTTAGGGTCCACCAATTTCTTTATTTCAATGTGTTGTATCCTCTACAGAAAAGAGCATTGGTGGAGAACTATCCCAACATGTATATGGTGGACTCTTCGGAAGAAAGAAATGCAAGGTGTTTTGATAGACAGAAGACTAACTTACAAAAGATTAGAATGAATTGTACAAGCTTTTGTTTTCTTGGTGTAAACAAAATCTAGTAGGGGAGGTAGTAGATTTAGTTGATTTTATAGGAAACTTGTAAAGAATACCTCCTGGGGTGTGCCCACCACTTAGTGGAATGTAAGTTTCCAATTCATCATTTGGTGGATGATGATTTTTTTGATGCGAATATGAAGTTACCCTTTTTCAAAAGACTAGGTTTTGCTCCTTTTTGCGGGATCACGCAAGTAAGGTTGCTCTTCCAGTATAGTCTTTGTGCCAAGAGTCTTTTCATATAGAAATTCGTCAACTTCTCAAAGAAACAGGAAAAAAACTGGTAGCTTTGTCCAAATAGCAGGAACAGCGTTGGAAGAAGATTCTGTAAGCAAAGCCTCCCTTAAAGGTAGCTTGCATTTGATGAAAGATAGTAATGCTGACAAAACTAAACCTGCATAAAAGATGGCTGAATATTTGCAGCAAATGCTTCACATCTGCAAATGAAATTGAAAGACAGGCATCTCTTCATCCATTACCCAGTCACCTCTCAACTAGGAAATCTATACTTCCAACACTTTTGGCATAATATGGCTCATGCTTTCTTCTGTTTAATACTAATTTGGAACTGGACAGTTTTGGGTCTCAGGAGGACGGCAAGGGAGATTCCTAGAACAGTCCCAACACGTATGATTTGGGAAGTATGGAAGGACATGTATGCTAGGTGTTCTAAAGGGAAAACAGAAGCTATTCATGGAACGAATAAATGACATGCAAATGTTTGCCCTTATTAGCTTCTTTTATATAAACTGAAAGCTCGATATGAGGTGATCCTTTAATAGATTTCCTCAACTCTCTACAGGTATCACCTGAATTGCAATTTTGTGTACTCCAGCACCAAGATAGTGCTTGGTTGCTGGAGTAACCTTGATAAAATCTTTTGTCTTTTACCAATTAAAAAAACTAAACGAAGATATAGGACCAGCAGTTTGTAGTACGAGAAACATACTGAGCCACGTATTTAGGATTTACAATAATAAAAGAAAATTGCGAGCATGAAGCATTAAACTTACACAGGGTGTATTGTCAGAAACTTATGCCACACATGGATCTGATTATAAGGTCAATGATCTTTAGGTAAAAGCAATCATGAAGCAGCAGACTAATAAATGAAATACAGGTAATGAAGAGCAAAGCAGAACACACACACACACATCACAACCAAAAAAAAATCCCAAAATAATAGAGATAAATAAAGGAGAGACGAGGTATGTAGCAAGAGACAAAAGGGAATAATATGTCTTACCGCATCAAACATAGAGCTAAACAGTTTCATAACCTACCAGGCAAGAAAACTATGTCTTTGTTTGAATAAATAAATGGGCCTCTACAAAGACCAAAAATATTGTTTAAAGGAACTCAGAGAACTATGATATTAAATTTATACCCTGAGTTTAGTTCATAACTAGAGAAATATTCCAAACACTGATTGATCAGTACTACCCATACAGAAAACTACGGAAGGTATGTGCCCCAAGAAACATCATAGGTGTTTGCAGAAAATCTGCATAGAACATAATCCAACACATGCAACAGAATCGTATTTCAAGGAAAAAGGAACAAAGAAAGGGGATTTCAAAAGTTCCTGGCCCAATTAGTGCACCTAACAGGTCTAAACAAGATTCCCTTGTGCACTACGAAATTAATTGCTATAGACCGCGGGAGAAACATATAACAGCAGAACTTTTCCGTTCGCTTGTAGTTTAGTCTTTAGTTAATAATGTTTTGGCCTTTCTGTGACGAGATTTATGAATTTGAAGTTACCTCAGCATGAAGCTTCTCCATTGGCATCCATTCTCCTGGACCACAGAGGTCAGAAAGCACATTTGCTATAGATGACACAACGTCCTTCTCTTCTAACTGCATCAGCTGTTGGTTGTCAGCATCTCTTTCGATACGTGATCTTCCATCTATTTTCTTATCTGCAAAAAGTGCAGGCCAAATAAAATTCAACAAATTCGATACCAAGTTCAGAAGATAGAAGTCGTATATCAACATTTACTGAGCAAATCATAGAAGCCTGAAAATGGGCTCTACCAGAATACAACAAGAAGAAACCCAGTATATTCCCACAAAGTGGGATGTGGGGAGGGTAAAGAGTACACAGTTCGTGCTACAACCTCAAAAGTGAGGTAGAGAGATTATTTTCGATAAAACCCCGGCTCAGAACAAAAACAATCAAGAAAAGAACATAATACAAGATCAATAGAAAGTACCAGAAACAAGACTACCACAGAATAATACTACAAACACTTTAACCAAAGTAACAAACCTCACCAAAACCCCAAAAACAAGACACTACAAGCAACGCACTAGACCCCTAGCACGATCATCCAAACAAATCACTCCTATCTACTAACAAGGCTCTACCAGAATACACTTTTATAAGATACAAAGGAAGATAACTCAAGCTTGCATATATATGCATTCTGCATATATGTAAAATGGTCTTCCCTAGATCAGAAGAAGGTTTAATGTGTACATTTCTTTTTCTTGATAAGGTACAGTTTAATTGAAAGAGTACCAAGATAGCACAGAAAGATACAAGAGACCGACCAGACAAACAGCTACTTTTTCCTACTAAGAATCCAGAAAATCCATGTACTAATCTAGGCTAACATACCGCTATTACACCAGACATACGGGTTGTGCAGGCCCTTATTCTTGAATCTAGATTTGTGAGTCCTCTGCCCTTCAAAACAGCCTTTATTCCTTTCCACCCATAAGGTCCAGAAAATGCAAAGTGGAATAGTCTTCCATTTCTTCTTCGATCCTCTAGGAACCCTTTTGAAATTGCCAGCTTTCTAACAGACCCCTTACATCTTTAAGCAATACCTATGAAATGCCACAACTATTTAGGAATAATGCCAAACAATTTCTAGAAAATCTGCAATGCAGAAACAGATGTTCAACTGTTTCCTGATCTTCTTCACATAAGTAGCATCTGTCACACAAAGTAACCTCCCCACCCCAACCTTTTACAAATTATTTTGAGTTAGACATGCCCCCTTGTTGCATTCCATATCAAACATGCTGCAATAAATGGAGCTTTAGACTTCCAAGTCATCTTCCAAGGCCAAGTATTATCTCAATAACCTGTTCCCTTTATCAGCATCTTGTAACAACTTTTTAACTGAAAATTTCTGTTATTTACTGGTTGTGCAGATCTAGTTCCCGGTTATTCAAATTCCTTCTGAGGTCTACCAGCCAAACTGATTTTGAAGAAAAATCCAGAATAGGACCTCTCTTATTAATGGAACAATTGAAGAAACAGGAAATTATGTCATCAAACTTTGACCACTATTCTCCATGGCTTTCAATTCAGCCTATTTGTCCACTTTATCCTCCATTTTGATTGATACAAGATTGATCGATACCCTTCATTTTTGTCTCTGTCAAACATACAGTATTTGCATTCCATTTTTTAAATAAAATACTCACCGTATCCCTCTCCTCACATTATTGATACCCCTCACTTTCTAACATAGAATAATGTCCTATTGCCATTGTTCAAGAGATCAAGTTCGGATGCACTTAAGATCGATTATTGCAATACGCAACATGCTTTAAGAATTTCAATATCAAGTGTGGGATGATCAATAAACCATCCATTCAAAGTTGATGTCACATGTTGCCTCTTATCCATTCGAGCTCAAAGTGGCCATTCTAGACCACAGCAACATATACCATTAAATGTTTTTCTCCCTCCGTTTCAATTTGTTTGACTTAACACGGAGTTTAAAAAAGTAAAAAATGCATTTGAATCTTGTAGTTTAAAGTATAGATATGGATAATCTACCAAAATGCCGTTTAATCTTGTGTTCTTAAACACGACATGTGGGATATTGAAATTTAAGAGTTCCCAAATTAGGAATGAGACATTCTTCTTGAGATAGGCTAAAATGAAAGTAAGACAAACAAATCAATACCCACCAGCCTCAATGACATCCCCTCTCAGAACCTTCTTAGTTCCAGAAACAGCTTCCCCACCATCACCATCATCATATTCCTCCTCATAATACTCCCTCCCTCTTAACAAACCCTTTTTCCCTACCCCACCATAACCCACCGGTGGAGGTAAGGGCATATGCTGCTGATGATGGTGCAAACTCCCCGCTGGATAATTGACATTCAGGAGATGATGTCTAGGCCCAATTGGTCCACCTAAGATACCGCGAATTGGAAGAAGGAAATAAAACTCCTTGTCTCCGATCTGAAGTAAATCCTGTGAATCAAGTTTTACGGGAGGGTTACCGGGAAGATGGAGAACACCTTCAACGAAACAACCATTTTTGCCTAACACTTCGAGGGCAAAACGACGTCGTTGGAAGTCGTAGAAGATACGTGCGTTGTGACGAGAGATGTTCATTCCGCCGCCGAGTGAAGATAAGTCAACGTCTACAGTTGACTTCTTGGAGTTGCGTCCGAGGATAATGGAGTATGTCTGCATGTAATACTCGAAATCTTCGCCTTGTAGCTTGGCGAACCCTGCTTCCACATCGCTTCCACTGCTACTTCCCATTTCATACAGCAAAAGGGTACATGTAATTTACGGGGTTTCGATTTCTATTCTTTATCGAAGAGAAGGAATGAGCGGAAGTAGAATCGAACATCTGTGAACTTGATTTCTGGACTTGACAAAGGAAAGAACAAAAAGTGTGCTTGGGATTTTCTTAGTTCTGCGCTGCTTGTTTAAATTTGGGAGTAAATACTATTGTACCAATTGGCCGTTTAGTTACGGGGAAACAAGGTTAACAATTATTTGATTAGTATTTTTAACTTTTTAAAATAAATTTATAAGTTTCTTTCCTTTTCACTTTAAATCAATATCATAAATATCTCAAAGCCCCAATATTTAAAATGTACTAAAAAATAATTATTATTTTTGCGCCTTATTCTTTGCTGTTAGTGTTATTTTTTTTCCTACTCCTGAAAAATATCATTAGTGTTGCTGCTAATGTTGTTATTCTTCTTGTGCAAACTTTTTTTTTCACTCCCATGTTTTTTTGTGAAGAAAATTTTAACGATATTGAAATAACTTCCCACAATTTTAGACTGAATTTCGTTGGTGTAGCATTGGGCATTACTTAACGGGTGATTTTCGTTCATCTAGGTTTTATCTACTATTACTGAAAATAGATTCAGCAATTGCTAAAAAATTCTCAGTGATTGCTGAATTAGTTACTGAGAACAGACTCAAAATTGATGAGTAATTTCAGCGTATGCTAAAATGCTTCGTGAATAAATTTGTTCTCAGCGACGAATTCAGCAATTGCTGAATCTGTTTTTAATAACAGTTGATAAAATCCAGATGAGAAGTACTGATAAAATAATAATATTCACTACTAAAATGAACGAAAATCACCTCAAGCAATGCAATTGTTGAATTTGTTGCTGAAAACAGATTCTGTGATTGCTGAGAATTATTTTGAAATTTTCTCAATGAGAAACATAATTGCTTCCAGCAGTTGCAAATAATTTTTCAATAATTGCAAATGAAAACAAATTCAGCAATTGTTGAAGCTTTCAGCATGTTGAAAACATATAGTTCTTGCATAACAATTGATGTATTAAGTAGTTTTTGAATATATCTTAGCAGTGATTGAATCTGTTGAAAGATTCAGCACTTGCTAAAACTTTTTCAACAACTGTTCAATCTTATAAAACAGTTGCTGAAAAAGTTTCAGCATGTGCTTAATAAACTACAGACAAAATCATGATTGAATTTTATTTATATCTTAATATAGGTACTTCAATGTCTTTAACGAAAGATACAATAATAATAGGGGTTGACTGTCATGGTGAATGGGTTTCCGCACATTTGGCGTTGGAAGGACACAAAAATGACAAAGACAATTATAATGTTTATGCATTGAAATATCACATATGATGAATTTATCAAAAATATCATCATTCAATATGAACTAAACTCTAACTTTATAGATTTGGTCATCACCTACATATACAGTTGGGGTAAAAAATTAAATGTGGCTCCTTTTAGAATAAAAAATCAAATAAGTTAGCGTAATTATTTGGAACATGTAGATAAAGTCAGATGCATTTTAAGGGTATAGTAGTTGAAAGGTTGGTAGAGAACCACAACTTACCTCAGGATACGGATGTTCTATCCAAAAAAAGTACTGATGAACAAATTCCTTATAGTCCTGCTCCTACTCCTACTCCTACTCCTACTCCTGAAGTAGCCAGAAATACCCCGTGTTCTCCACAAACATCACAGTTTATCCATGCTCAAGATGACGAGATGAATTTTTACATCAGTATGACATTTAAGACTAAGCAAGTGCTAGATACTGTTTTGAAAATTGCTTGTTTGAAGAAAGATTTTAGATTTAAGAAAGTGATCAACTCGTGTTCGGCGTATTTTGTGAGATGTGTACATCCCGGGTGCAATTAGTGGCTAAGAGCTAAAAGCTCATTATTTCTAATAGATTTTATATAAAAAAGTATCAAAATATTCACATATATAGTTCGCAACATCTTACGAGGCATAACCCACACATTATAGCAAAAGTCTTTGATCACTACCTCAAGTAAAGTTTCCCGAGGGTTTAGGCTTGTCTATAATAGATGTTACTCACTCCGCAGTGAATTGGGCATAAGTGTCAGTTAATAGAAGGTTTGGAAGGCAATAGAGTTTGTAAAGTCGTTGGTAAGAGTACCCTTGAGCACGATTATGCAGTGTTTGATGCTTACCGTTATATGCTTATGAAGCAAAATCTCAAAAGTATAACCGCATTGGAGCTTGATGAAAATGGTAAGTTCAAGTATTTTTTTGTTTACTTATGGACCCTGTATTCGTGGTTTTAATCAAATCAAAAAAGTTATAGTTGTCGACTGGACATTCTTAAATGGCAAGTACAAAGGAGTGTTATTTACTTATATTTTTTTGCTAGAATTTTGTATAGTTGATTCTGAGTGTGATGCCTCCTACCGATACTTTTTTCAGCAAATGAGAAGCTTTGTGGATGATAAACTTGAATTGTGCATAATTACTGACAGATATTCAAGTATAAAAAAGATGGTCTATGTTCCTAAATGTCATTATGGTTGTTGCATAAGACATTTTGGAGAAAATACCCAAACCAACTTCACAATGACATATCGCCTACCACGTTTACAAAGAGCAGAAACGTATACCGA
>JBDJHY010000116.1:10223378-10237519 GCA_039654485.1 Withania somnifera | reverse complement strand
ACCTAATATTCATCATGTAACTAGCATCCCTTTTAACCACCCAAAAAAAGAATAAAAAGATTTCACTTTATATTCTTCCACCAAGTACCCAGCTAAGATCTCCCTCAATGTAAATTGGATTGATTTCCTCAATCACCCACCACAACCATTAAAAAAATCCTCAGAGCAAAATTGACTAGATAGTTACAAAGATTTCAATGCAAGATTTTAGAATTGGGTTCTTGTTCTTTATCACTAGTGGTAGGTGCATGTAGTTAGCGGAGTCACTCAAAGAGGAGATTTTTCATCAAACACCCATTAAATTAAAGTTTAATTCTTTATGAATTTCTGCTAAATTTGTTTGTTTTTGTTTTTGGTTTTGATTATAATCAAGGACAAAGATCGAGGAGTAAATGGAGGAAAGAAAAACTTGCATTGGGTATAAATATGTGTCTTTATGTTTCAAAAATACTTGAAGATTCACCGGCGCCACCGACTGCCGATGGGAGGTTTTCTGATGCTATTTCATTATTGATATGTCCACTACCCCTAACAACTGGTCTCCCTGGTACGTCTAAAATCGGATGAAAGTGAAAATAGTAAAAGATGAGTTTTAGAAGAGATGAAGAAGATGACTGGTAAAAAGGGTATATCCATAAGCTCAAAAGAAAAACAAAGGATATGATATACCATTTTAAAAAGTTTTGAGGGTATATTTGACCCTTTTTAATTTTGCAAATAATATTTAGTTTTTTAAATGTACTTTTTTAAGAAAACATGAAACATAATCTAAATGGGGTTATTTTTATGCCAATAAAAAACTTTGGGTAAATTTGAAAAAAATATATATGCTGAAGGCGAAAACATGATTTTAGGTTTTTTTCAAGTGCAATTGGAAATTATATTTGAAATTTTCACGGTCAAATGTTGATTTTCAAATAAAGTTTACTTGATTCTTATTTCATTTTTGGCTAATATATTGAGAACTTGTTTTGTTTCTTAATAACCGTTCTAAACCCTTGAATGTGTCAACTGAGATTCGACTCATTGCAATAGCTACAATATCACTCACTCAACCTGTCAATCTATGGACGGTCGAGAATGAGTTACATAAATTTGGACTAATTTTTATTTCCTCATTTGATATGCTAAACATGCTCTTCCTTATCCAAAAAAGGGAAGAAACAGTTAGCAGCTTCACATATCTGAAGAACTGAAAGTTATATCTGACATAGTTAGAGTTGTTAAATATATTTGAATATATCTTGTTTCTGTATGCTTTAGTCCATCCACTGTGTTACCGGACTCCATTCCTGTAACATAAAAATTCCTCATCTTCAATACTTCAGATCCCCATATCTGAGGAAACCACCCGAAAGTCCCTTAAGTGTGGACCACCAATCAAGATAGTCCTTATTCTATAATATGGAGCACTAATATTGCATCAACTGTTTAAACCGGTGCATGTTTGGTCCTTTGCAACCAGTATCGTCAACATCAAAAAGACCTATCGCATGCCAAGCAAGTTCACAATATACTCACAAATCTTTTCAGTTTTTAATAGGCTTTCATATGAAGCAACAGAGTTGGTGATTGTGCATTTGCATACAAAAGGCAAGGCCAATGTTTCAACTGACAACTGAATCTCCAAATATGGCATTGCAGCCGAAACTGTTCAGTAACAACTGGCAGTAGAGAGATAATAAACAATGAGGACGCAACTGCCATTATATCTGGAATCAGATGTTTAGAGCAGACTCCTGTTCAAACAGGTAAAATCTCGCAAAGTCGGATTGCAGTTTTTCCAAGACAATGAATGTGCAGTACAAGAAGAAAAAATGGAGCTAAAGTTTAAATGTAGAATGAAGAGGATTCTTTTCTTTTTCAGAATGGAGGATATTCTCTACACAAAATACGGTTATAATCAAACAGATAAAATGATGGAAGAAGATGATGAAGACATCGGCAGTGAAAAAATGAAAGAAGAAAAAGATGACAGGTCGTAGGAGTAGGAAAAGAGAAATGAAGATGGCAGTGGTAATAGTGAAGATAATGACCAAGAAATGGAGAAGGATTGGGGAACTAAGAAAACTAGACATGAAGATGAATATGAAGGAAATGGAGAAGAAAAAAAAAAGGAACAAAGAGAAATTGGAAGTACAACATAAATAACCAAGACGTTTTAAAAAACTGAATTAGAGGATCTACCAAAAACTTCTCTACCTTGGTAAAGTCTGCATACACACTTAGCCTCCCTAGACCCCAGTTGCGGGATTACACAAGGTGTGTTGTTTTTGTTGTAAGAGGAGATTAAGGCAAATGAAGCCTCTGAAGTGAAGAGTGAACTGAGCAGGCTATGAAAAAAGTGGTGTCTAAAAGCAATGTAAGCAAGACTCAAGAAGTCTGGGCATCCGAAGGCCACACATTGGGACTCACCATGAGCAGGATTATGCCTTTAAAGGCACAGCTAGGAATGATCAGATAAAAATGTCTCCCTAGGGTGATGATGCCTCCAAGAACGTTACCTCCAGAGATGATGATCAGATGACCCTTGTGGCAACAGATCAGTTAGTTTTTAATGGTAATGTTGGACAAGGATCAAAAGAGAACTAATTTTGAATATTTGAAGGACTACTTATGATCCATGTTAAGTATTGAGACAACTTCAAGTAATGGCCTAAACTTAAGGGACTACGTTGGGCTTTTTCTCCCAAAATCTTATCATCTGAACTCTTTCTACTCACATTCAATAATTGCTTCTTGAAAACTTTATTGGCTTAATCTTTTCCAGTCAAGCTAGGACATCCAAGTTGTGAGGGGAATAGCTTTTGAGTACTACCTTTTGCATCAAAAGTTTGTTGAATCACAAGAAGGATGAAAAAAATGAAAGAAAATTATCCCATGCAACTACTGGCAGTATGCTGAAGTAAAGGACAAGTAAATCTAAGTGATCCTGTCACCCTAAAATACTAGTCCAAATAATTAAATGAATGACAAAACCAAAAAGTTGTGATAATGATGACAGTCCCAATACCACGCCAGAACTGATAGTACCTTCTACAAAACCACTTTAAAAAACATAAGATTTATGTGCAAGTACACAATCTGATAGTAAGAGGATCAAACAGAAAGGATACAAAGAGAGTAAGAGCATAGTGTTACACGTTTGTACCTTAAACATGATCATACTAAATAGAAGTGAAATTAAATGTAGTAATGAACAATGAAGCAGCCAAATTGGTTGCATATGCGAATTAAGTTTATAGCTAATGAATAATTTTAGATGAGTACTATGCAAGGGAGCTTGCTCACAGTAGGCAATTAGACATCTGAATAACAGAACTACAGTTAAATGGTAAAAAGAAAGGTTGGTGGAAAAACCTCACTACAAAAGTTTCTCTGTTAGCCTGATCATGAATGAATTGACAGCAACTGCATCCAAAACTATCCATGATGATTCAAATAATTCATGAAAGAACTCAGCTCCTGTCTCTTCAGCTGAACTTCTGAATGCAAGCCCAAATGCATTTCCTTGGACTGCACCAAGCCTTGGCTTCCTACATATTGCTACAATCAACACTTTGCTTCGTTCCTGAGTGTAGAAAACACAGATCAATGGTTTCATCCTTGCTCCTTTCTCACGTAAAGCATCCATCAGAAAGTAACCAAATTTAGTTAAAGCCTGAGGATGACACAGGAGCTTTGCATCTGCCGAGTCTTCAAGCTTCACCCACCTAAACTTACTCCCACTTCTTATAGAACCTTTCTTGGTTATTGCTGCACTCCCTTGTCTAAGAATAGCCTTTTGAACCTTGATCTCTTGTCGCATTCCACTTTCCAATTTGTCAAGCTTGGTTAAGGATAACGCATCATAAGCCTCCCCAAACTGTGTGGAAGCACATGAGCCATCTGATTCTACGAATGACTCTAGAAGAGCAGTAACCCCATACACCACATCTGCTGAAGCTTTTGAACTATACCCATGAAGAAGCAAGAAACCTCTATAATAGAAATCAGAGAGGCCAAATTCCGGCAAATATTGTTCAAACATGTTCTTCATTTGCCTCTTGATCTCGATGCTCATGTACTGATATTTTTGTTTGCATTTCTCACTTGCAAAACCCATTCGAGCTAAAAGAAACTGCATATTCTTAATCCCATTGTCACTCCATGTCTTCATTTTTGTTGCAATATAGGATGAACAGAGCATGGAATCAAACAAGTTCCACTCTTGTAACAACATCAGCCTTGGTTCATACTCATATGCAATCCTTGAAGAATTTGGTGCTGTGACCTTTGTTCCATCCTTGAGAGTAACTGAGGTGATAGAATCTAAGTTGCCTGAGCTATTGATATGCTGTTCTAGCTCCATTACCCCAGCCTGATATCGCTCATCAGTCACTCGCTCATGAACAAACTGATCACTTAAAGCTACACAGGCCAACCAAAGCAATGCATTAGTATTCTTTCTCAAAAAATGGGACAGTTCATACATCAAGCAACCAGATGGCTTCCCGTGGAAAGTACCCATATAATAGTACTCCCTCTTCAATTTCCCGAAAAGCTTAACAGGGTCACTCTCATTTTCCGCAAAAAAACTCCTCTTCTTCCTCATCCCATCTCCGTCTTCCTCCTCACTCTCACTGTCATTTTCATCTCCACTATCAGACTCCACTTCAAACTCATCGTCACTATTCAAATCGCTAGCTTTTGCCAATTCAGAAACATCAAAAACATACACTAAATCAGCCTGTTTCTCATCATCCTCAGTGTATAACACGATAACCCGATCATTCTGGTCACTTAAATTATGCAAGTGTATAGGTCTATGGCTATCCACTACAAAAACACGTGCTACGGGACCAATTTCTAGAACCTTCTTAAGATCCCTTTGACAACCCCAATTAATCAGCAAAATTGTAATTGGCTCATCTGCAGCTGTCCCTAAATTATCCCCAGTGTACTTGTAGATCTCTTTAAAACTGGAAACGGGGTAACAAGCATATCTAACGGAATCAGATTCAAGAACATATCCTATTATCTTGAGAGCACAAAGGGAATCGACATCAGAAGTTGATGGGAAAACAAGCAATGGAGACGTTGAAGCTGAAGCTATAGCTGAATCCCGCAACCGGGTGTAAAATGATTCAATACTTTGTTCTCTCACCATAACTTCACCAGCTACTTAAAAAATAATTCAAGAGTATACAAAATTTTAGCCCGCATACCGCAGCTTAAATTGAATTAAACAGAATCTATCAGATCTGGAATATTTTGAGATACTTAGTGGAAGGATGTCGGAAAAGAAAGATGAGGGGTCTATGCTTGAATTGAAGAGTAAACTAGAGTTTGGAAGAAGAACCTGAAATTGATATTGAGTTCTGTCATTAATGGTCGAGAGAGAGAGAGCGGGGGAGAGTGAGAGAAATTGAATCCTGAAATTAGCATATACCATTGCTTTTCAATTTCGAACTTTGAATGACCGCCAAATTTTGGCGCTGAATTTGAGTTTTTCGCCACAAGTTTTGTTCGACTTACCAGTCGCCACTGCTAAACTCATGTGACTTGTTTTCAGAGGTGTGTAAAAATTAGTTAACCTATAAATTATGATATTGAGTTATTGAATTAATAGTTTTGTAAGGACATTTACATAATGCATATGTATTTAAATAAATTTTTTTTTATTTATATAATGTATATATTTTTAGATAGTTGAAAAATAAAAATATATAGTTATTTAAATAATTTAGCTTTCAACGAAATACATAAAAGAATTGGTACGGATTACTATCTTTGATAAATAGCAAATTGTTGTTATGAAATCTCTAGTTAAAGGCCCAATTTTGCTATTTCTAAATATTTTAAAAAAATTAATGCGACTGACTTAGTAAATGACATATGTATAATTCATAGCAACAGTTATAAATATTTATCGGTAATAACAATAATAACAATATTTTCAATATTTGCCTTTTATATTGAGAATATATATATTTGGACAATGTATATGATTTTAGACAACTGAAAAGCGCAAATATATATGTATTTAGACAACTTATTTTTGATAAAAATACATAAAATAATCAATCCGGGTTACTATTTTCAGTAAATAGAAAATTGTTGCTATAAAACCTCTAGTTAAAGGCCCAATTTTGCTATTTATGAAAATTCCCTATTTTTTTTAGAAAATTACTGCGAGTCACATATTTAAGGTCATATTTACAATTCAAAGCATCAGTTATAAATATTTATAAGTAATAACAATAATTTCAACATTTACCTTTTCTATTTAGACAATGTATACGTATTCAGATAACTTACTTTTTGAATTTAGACAATGTATATGATTTTAGATAGCTGAAAAACATAAATGTATATGTATTTAGACAGTTTAACTTTTGTCGAAATACATAAAACAACTGGTTCAGATTACTATTTTCGGTAAATAGCAAATTGTTGCTATAAGACCTCTAGTTAAAGGCTCAACTTTGCTATTTCTAAAAATTCTCCAATCTTTTGAGAAAACTAATGTGAATGATACATTTAAGGTCATATTTACAACTAATAGAAACAGTTATATATATTTATCAATAATAGCAATATTTTCAATACTTACCTTTTGTATTTAGACAATGTATATGTATTTAAACAACTTACTTTTTGTATTTAGACATTGTATATGTTTTTAGATGGTTGAAAAGTAGAAATGTATATGTATTTAGACAACTTAGCTTTTGGCGAAATATATAAAAAAAATCGATCTGAGTTACTATTTTCGACAGATAGCAAACTATTACTATGAAATCTCTAGCTAAAGGCCCAATTTTGCTGTTTTTGAAAATTCACCAATCTTTTGAGAAAATACCCGAGTGACATAGTTAAGGCGATATTTATAATTTATAGCAACATTTATAAATATTTATCAGTGATAGCAATAATAACAATATTTTCAATATTTACCTTTTGTGTTTAGACAACTTATTTTTTGTATTTAGACAATGTATATGTTTTTAGACAACTGAAAAGTATGAAAATATATGTATTTAGACAACTTACCTTTCGGCGAAATACATAAAAAAAATTGATCCGGGTTACTATTTTCGGTAAACATCAAACTGTTGCTATGAATTGTCTAATTAAAGACCCAACTTTGTTATCTCTGAAAATATTTTCAATCTTTTGAGTAAATTACTGCGAGTGACATATTTAAGACCATCTTTACAATTCATAGCAATAATTATAATATCTATCAGTAATAACAATATTTTCAACATTTACTTTTTGTATTTAGACAATATATATGAATTTAGATAACTTACTTTTTGTATTTATACAATGTATAGGTTTTTAGACAACTGAAAAATAAAAACGTTTATGTATTTAGACAACTCACTTTCACGAAATACATAAAAAAAACCAATCAGGATTACTATTTTGGGTAAATAGCAAACTATTGTTATGAAACCTCTAGTTGAAGGCCAAACTTTACTATTTCTGAAAATTCTCCATCTTTTTATTAGGCCATCAATTCGGTTTTTGATTTTAAAGTTTGAGTCGGTGGCTATATCGATAATCCAATAAGATGATATTAAATTATATTTTTATGCATAGTTATATAATACTTATGGTTTTAGATTTAAAATAGCTATAATATTTTTTTTCGAGAGAGATCACAATTGTTGCTGCTCCATTTAAGCTTGCTACTTAACCAAAAAAAAAAATCCAAGTTTGTTTTATTAATAATTTATTTAAATGCTTCTACTTATAATTTGTATAAGTTTTTATGCATGAAGGTGGCGTATATATGAACATATAAAAATAAAATTAAAAGAAAAAAATAGAGAAATATTACTTATCAATTAAATTAAAAATGGAACCGTTAAGAATCAAAAACTAATAAATCAAAAATTGATAACAAATATTTTATTAACTTAGCATATGTATATATTAAAAATTAATAAATTTAAACTAATAAAACATAAAATCAAATCAAATCGACCGCTACCTCAATTATCTTTTTCTTTAGCTGTTTGCTTGTTTCTGTCTCATATTCTTTGGGCTAATTGCACATACACCTCTAGAGTGTAGTTATATTGTATACTTCTCTGATATACTAATCTCATATTCTCGATTAAATCTGAAACAAACTATCCATATTATGCATGAAATAATTAATAATACCCCTTTCTAGTATTATTCAAGTTCATGGGATACTTAAATGCTGATTTTTTTTCTTTATTCAAATATCGATTTGAAAGTACATTTTTAAGTGAAACAGTTCTTTTTATTCACAAAATTTTCAAATTTCACAAACATATTACTTTTTTTCATTTCAATTTATTTGTTTTACTTTTTAAAAAAAAACATGTTTCAAGAATAATTTTTCTTTCCTATTTTATCAACTCTTTCAATCCCTATGTTTCATATGATATTTTGCACATCACGATATTAAAAAATCTTTTAATACATTCAGCATATTTTTAACTTAAAGTGTACAAAAAAAATTAAAAATATACTTTCTTAAATTATCTGTCAAATTAAAATTGGATTATAAATTGAAATAGTGGAAGTAATATATATTTTTAAACTTTAACTCAAATATTATGCAAACGACTGCTGTCAACATAGTTGGGGAACTAGGGAATACATTGTCCAATAGAATACTTCCTCTTCATTTTATAACTAATTTCACTCAAAATTAAATTACTTTATTTTTTATCTTTTGTCAAAAGACTTCTCAATAAATAAAATAGTCTTTTTACTTTTTTATTTTAATTATTATATTATCATCTTTTTTTTTGTAATATTAAATTTTGATAAGACTTCTCTGCATATCAGGAATAGGACTCTTAATAATATTTTATTTTATAAAAAATAATCATTTAAATTAGTAAATATTAGAATTCTTACGGTGAGGATTATCTTTTAGGTTAGACTATTATTTCTTTTTAATACAATTTTGATTTTGGAGTCCTTTATATTTCTTCCTTTTTTTTATTTTAGAAGTTTGTTTCGTAAATTTTCACATACCCTTTTTGGTTATAAAACTTTATAAGCATAGTTTTTGTTGTTAAGTCTCCAACTAACTTTGTGATTTCATGGTTTTAGATTTTCTTTTCTATTACGTTGATTTATTAATCATGAATAATAAATCATCATTTTGTGTTCGTAAGTTGAAACTTGTTATTGAGTCTCTATCATGATTTTGTGGCTTACAAGTTTTACGTTTTCTTTTCTATTATATTGGTTTTATTGATCATGAATAACAAATCATCTTTTTATCTTTATACTATAGATTCGAGATTTACTTTTAACGTCTTGATAAATATGTTCATGTTAATATTATCATCTTCTTCGATTTCTTATATTTATTTTCATTCTGTTTGTCATGATTAATCACCCTAAGGATGAGATGAGGATTAAACTAGACTTGATCAATGACGGGATGAGAGGATTGAGAAAAAGTGGGTCTCAAGTAAATAATGATGTTGGAGGTTTTTTATGCTAGTAAACATGGAAGGATTTTATTTAACTATAGTAGATCCTCATACAATACTGTTTCATAATAGATGATCCTCATAGGTAACATCCATATAGATATTTTTTAGTAAAAACTGACGGGATGCATAAAAAATAAGCAGTCTATTTAATATAAATGTGAAATCTTTTGTTTCCTTCCAAATACTGCTAGAGCATCAACTATTCTATTCATCCTCCTAGAAATGTGGAGCATCTCCTTGTCCCCATCGACATAATCAATGACGTACAATCATCTAAAATATGTGAGTATCGATGACTACCGTTTTAAGAGCTTTACTAATACCTGAGAATTAGATACCACCATAAGCGACATGATGTTTAAGGATTTGGTTAATTTCAAGCCTTGTAGAAGAGCCATAATTTCAGCATGAAGTGCATTTTCATATTCAGGTGACACGAGAAACCAGAGATCCAATTGCCTGATTTATCTTGTATGAGTCCTCCAGTCCCTCAATTGACAGATTGTGGATCAAAGGATCCATCTACTTTAAGCTTATAGTAATCTGGGTAGTGTGTTTTCCATGCATTCTTATTGATACTTCAGGTTTTAATTTTTTAAAGCTTTTTTGGCCCTAAGTGATATAATTCTAGAGCATAAAAGAAGATGGATTTGATGGCATTATAAATATTAGATGATGGAGAAGTGTTTTTAGTTCTTTGATTGGGATTGGTTTCAAAATATTTTTTGTTTCTAAGCTTCCAAATGTTTCAAAGAATTATAAGAGTGATGGTGGATATAGGAAATTTTAAGTTATTTTGAGCAACCAAAACTTTATTAGAGTTCTGTAGCCTGTGAATGAGTGCAAGAATATCTATGCCTGTTATAGGGATATTAGAATGGCTTCAGATTTTCTTACCATCCGGGAAAGAAGTGAAGATGTGGTAAACAGTTCCCTCTTCAGTTATATAGGAGTGACAATTCTTGTTTTGAGTGCATTTCTTTGTAAATAAGGATGTAGCAGTAGGAAGTTTTTCCATGACTAAGAGCCAAATAAAAAATTCAATCTTGTTAATGGTTTTGATCGATCAAATCCATGTATAAGTAAAACTATTATTATTGGATCAGTCAGTTTTAAGAAGAAGCAATACACGCTTTTAGTAGTAAAAACACAGTCAGGAGTGAGTTTCCAGAAAGAATTATCAATTTTTGGTTTAAACATAGGAATATAAGAGTTTTGGATCTCATTTTGAATGTTGTTTGGGAGTGTAAAGGAAATATTTTCAAGATATCAACTAAGGTCCATAAGAATATTATTTAGTTGTTCGTCTTATTATTGTTCAAAGGTCCCTCTATTTTACTTCATTAAGAATTTATTTGGTTAAACCAATTCTCTTGCCAAATTGAGATTCTTTCACCATTGCCTATATTCCACGCTAGCCCATTTCTGAAAATGAAGTAGGAGTTTATGACATCTTTCCAAATGTAAAAGTCATATGGGTAATAGACGAGATCATTTCTCTTGTTGGTAGTATATTTACCCTTTAGGTTCAAACCCAAAGCCTGTTTGAACTATGAAGGAGTCTCTAGTGCAAGTTAGATAGTAGGGCAAGATTTTTTTATAGGAGAGGATGAATACCTAGACCACCTAGGGTTTTTGATATAGTAGCAAGATCCCAATTAGTAAGGTGAATTTTTTTTCCTTTAGTTGAGCCCAAAAGGAAATTTCTTTGAATGTGCTCTATATTGGATCTAGTTTTTTGCGGTAGAATATTAAATCGCATGTCATAGGTCGGGATAGAATCTAATGCTGATCTAATTAGGGTGACACTGGTTGTAACACCTTAAAAAGTTACTCATCAATTGTTTGTGGCTTGACTTGAACCTTGAGCCAGAAAGTAAGCCCAAAAAGGTTTTTTCCCTCTTGTATATACATGGGTTTGGTTTTTATTTTTTTCTATCGGAGTCTACTTCGTAATGCAAGAAACTACACGACTTTTCGAGTTCGGAATAGAAAATTATGCTCTTTTTTTAAAGCATGTAGTATCTCTTCATTTCTTATGATTCTAGAGCATGTTGGTGTTTTTGAGGGGTTAAATGGTGTTATTTTACATTTACTGAAGCTTGGTAATGATGTAGGACCAATCCCACATGTTTATACATGTTTTACATGTTTTGAATCCTCCAAACATACCACGCTAGGAAGCTTGGTGCAATTATAAACATGACACGTTCTCAGAAAGTGTGCAGGGATTTTTGGACTGAGGGTAACTATGGCATCCATCATGTCACATATGGGAGGTTGGAGCCTCACCCCCCATGTCACATTTGGGTAAATACAGTAACAAGCGTGACACGGTTAGGTATGCGACTACGTGTTAATTTTGGATATTTTTTTCCTTTTTTGCAAGGCTATTTTTGACATTTCCAACCTCTTAAAGTATCAATACAAGGTCATTTTGTGTCTGAAATTCCAAGATATTTAAGCCCCAAACACTCTTTTTATTCATTCTACACTAAATCAAATCAAAGTCAAGTTATTCTCTCAAATTCTCTCAAGAACAAAGACTAGAGTTCTTCTTTAAGGGGCCTCTGAGCAACCTTCTCCTCAAATTTCTTCATGGATTTTTTCTAAATTTAGGTATGTGAGATATTAACAAGGTTACCTTTCAACCTTGTGCCCAACTAGCCATTTTTGAATTCATGGTCATGATAGAGATTTTAGGGTGAATCCCATAAATTGTATTCATGTAACTAATTTAAGTATTTTATATACTCTTGTTCATGATTATAATTAAATGTGTATGATTATGTTAGAATTGCATAGACTATCATGAATTGGGAAGTTGGTCAAGTTTATGAATTCAAGTCCCGTATGTGGATTCTATATGCTTGGTCAATTATATTTTGAGAAAGTTTCCATTATTTGAGTTCATGGTTCATGGTATGGTCAGTTGTAGAATAAAGTTCATGATCATGGTCAGTTTATGAATTACAACCTATGGGTTCGTCTTTAAGAGTCTATTACTGTTCATGAGTTAGTTAACTAAAAACGGTTAAGACACGATCATATGATAACAATATGGCAGTGACAAATAGATTATGAGTTCATGGGCCCTTATGTGGTCAAGAAAGATAGGTTATGAGTTTATGGGACCTTATATGGTCAATACAGACAAACAAGGTCAGTTTATGTTCAAATCATGGTCAGTTTTTAGGAGTAGTATTATCACTGAGTGGATTTGGGCAATATAATCCTTATCCTATACTCTGTGTAGCCAAACGCTGGTAAGATCATGACCCAAAGCGGTATTTATAGTTTAGGCTTCGTGGATCCACTAGGATATAATTAATGGCCCTTAATTTGGCATGTTTGGGAACCAACCCAACATAGGAATATATGTTGCATCTTGTAGCCTCATGTATAAGGTATATCAATTGTAGAACCTCCCAGGTCAGTTATTTGATCAGTCAATTACTTTGGTCATCTTCTTATCAGTCAAGTCAGTAGATTCATAAAAGATAAAGTTGAGGGTAAAAGAACTAAAAAAGACCTTTACTTTATTATTTCCCTATTGCATATATCTTGCTTATTTGGGTCAGCATGTGACAGTTGAGGTATTTGTTATATGTTCATGCATTGCATAACAGATTCTTATTCATTGATAGACTATTACACTAACCCTCTCACGTGCTCAGTATATTCAAATGTACTGATTGTATACTTTCTTGCACTGCATGGTTTGTACTCATGTAGGTTCGGGCAACCTTTCAGATATTTGCGGTTGACTTGGATCCTCATTCCTAGAAGCGTTAAAGTAGAGTGGTGAGTTCCTACTTGATTTGAGAACAAGCTAGAGTTTTTCCATGTTATTCCTTTAGGTTAGAACTTAGATTTTGAGATATTACTATTATCCAGTTTCTGGCCAGCTAAGGTCATTGTCCTAGCGTATTTTTAGTACTTAGCTTGTTAGTAGGTTTCACACATTGAATGTGTCAGACTTAGATGTTGACTTTTCATGCTTATTCAGCTAATTATTATTGATTGAGATATGAGTTCCACTTAGTTAATATTTATTGTATGATGATGCTTCTGCAGATATTGAGTGATAGAGTTAGGCATGGGCCAAGTGTTTTTTTCGAAGTTGCTAGGGTGACTTAGTGGCTAAGGATGTCTGTCATACCCAGGGGGTAAGCTTTGGGGAGTGCCAAGCTTGGTATTAGAGTAATAGGTTCATATATTCCTAGGTTACATCTGAAAGCCAACGTTAAGTAGACTCGTAGTTATGGCTATGAACTATAGCATACTTATAACTTAGAGTCTACTGACCGTGTAGGAAACTTTTCCCTTTATTCATGGTTCTACCTCGTGCTTTGGAGTTTAACTCCCGACTTCTGTTCTGACTCATGCTTTACATGTTTCAGATCATGCCTCCATGACGCTCAAATCACCAAGATAACAGAAACCAACAGAATCAGGATCCACCAGCTCCAGAGACTCAACAGCCACCCGTAGACATTACCACTGCAAAGTTATGTAATATGATGCACATGATAGCTTAGAAAGTGATGACAGAAGCTCACAAACCAGCTTAGGTTCCTACAGTTTAGCCAGTTTCTCTTGATGCAGGGGTTGTGAGGGTGAGGGAGTTCTTAAGGTTGACTCCCTCAGTTTCTTTGGTTT
>JBDJHY010000116.1:10149127-10163675 GCA_039654485.1 Withania somnifera | reverse complement strand
TATGGGAGGCCTACGGGTGATAGGAATTATGTGTTTAATTTATTTAATATATTGTTGATTTCCTGTCCAGTTACTGTATCGTTATTTTTGAGACTTTCTGCTTATGCGGGATGATTTTTCTTTATATCATTTGATTATTCATCTTTCCCTTACTTGAGGTTACCAGTATACTATCCATATTCACTCCATATCTTTAATTGGTTCTTGATTATTGTTGTTATTATTCACATATACTGTTGCAAGGATTTCAGCCACGTCTTTCTTTATTGACTGAAATTCTGCTACGTGATTAGCTAGTGTTGATATGTTCTACTTGTTACTTGATTTCTATCTGAGTAGCTCTGGGACGAGGGTCCACCCTTATACACGACAGTTGCTAGTGATAAAAAATAGTTCCAAAAGTTGTCCAAAATTTATAGTAACATCTTCCTTTGGATCAATTCAAATTCCTAATCATTAGTTTTATTTCTTAAGCATAAATTCCTTTCTTTTTATTCTACAACTAGGATTTGTTCTACATAGTTGTTAATTAGTTCGTTGTGTCTATTTCTTGTTTATGTGATTTATTTAAGCTTTTCTTGTTTATTTTGCTGAAACTTTTTTGGCTCTTGTCCATTTGTTCTTTTTGTCTATCTTCAAGAATCCATTCCCTCCACAAAGTATAGGTGACCATTGCATTGACAGGCTCAAGTTAGTTCACAATCAATTTTTGAAGACTCCATAAGGTGAGTTGAGAGTTCAATATGAGTGACTTGAGGATTTTACCACTAACACGTTTGCTTATTTTGTAGGTTCTCTCAAATAACTTGCAAGGAAAATGTCTTCCATAGATTGTAATTATGATGAGGATAACATCAGTGAGCTTGATTATAACAATGAAAGCTATGGATATGAAGAAGAGACTTATGGGATGAGCAATGCCTTTTGTGAGTATTATGGTGGTTCTTATTCATATGAGAGTTTTGATGGTGCTTAGATACATAATAAGGATCCTATGGGTATCAAGATGAGCAATATAGGGAGTTTGAAGGCTATGATAGAGAAATTCATGACTATGGAGACAACAACTATGAGTACTATGATAGTACTTATGCACATGCTTATGAGGTTCTTAAGTTTGATGATGAATCCTATGTAGAATATAATGGTCCATGTGCTTTTGATCAATATGGTAATGAGGCTTACTATTCCAAAGGCGAAGGTTGAGTACAGGAGCACAGAGAAGACTATGATAGTGAATAAGGATATTCTCACACTTCACTACACAACCTTGAGAACAATATGAGGTACAATCCCTTTGCTCATAGGTCCTATGAAGCATCGAAGAAATATGGTGATAGAGATAGAAGTAGTGAGTGTGAAGTACCTCACTCGGCTTGTGCTACTTCCAATTCTACATGGAAGGCTATAGTGTCATAAGTAGTACCAAATCACAGGCCACATGTGATGCCTAGGAGAAGGTTGGAGGATTTAAAGAGACCATTTGCTGACATGCCAAGGCAAGTGTCCTGAATGAATGAGGAGACGGGAAGGTGGGACCAAAGAAGCGGAGTGTATGTAAGGATGGTATTACCCTTTTCTAATCCAAGACAACCCCAACCTTACCAAAAACTCACCTACCAAATAAACTACCTCCAACCTCAAGATCCACATAAATCGTGTTATCCACCATAAGATTACCATTATTTGTGGCAAACTAAGTTCAAAATTACACACCTCCACAAAATGTATCACATGCATCTTGGCATGTACCTTACCAATTCCCTAACCAAGACTTCCATAAACCTAGCTGATGACATGGAGTATCAAATAGGTGGGCATAGTGGAGATAGGATTAGGAGTGATGGAGGATGGTATGATCAAGGTGTCCAAAAGGTTGATAGAGTTAAAATTAACCGAGGTTGGCATGCTATTGAAGCGAGTCCCCTACAAATTCAAGATGATATCCAAGCTTCTGCAGCTAGCTATAAGATCAAGAGGAATAACAAATCCCAAAAAGGTAATCTTTCTATACCTCATTTTCCTAGTCCTTCTCTTATACAATGCAATAAATGTCATGATAAAGGGCATAAGGTGAAGGATGTCCTATGAGGGAGTTGAAGGAGACTCCTCAGAATGGAGATCACATTGCAAATGAGTGATTGGAGCTTGAGATGAGCACTTCCCATGGATTAAGAATAGTCATGGAGGACCTCCTTCAAGAGGAACTTGATCAAAGTGTGAACTTATTCCATACGAAGTGTAGGGTGAGGAAGAAGTATGTAACTTGGTTATTGAATATAGGACTAATATTAATATTGTGAGTTGCACAATGGTTGAGCGAATAAATATTCCTAAAAAAAATACCAAACCTTACAAACTCTGATGTCTTAACGTGGAAGATGAACTGAATGTAAGCGAGCAAGTAGTTTTGAAATTTAGTATAGGCAAATATAAAGATAAAGTATTATGTGATGTTATGTCTATGCGGTCTTGTCATATGTTGCTTTGTAGACCTTGGTTGGTTGATAGGGATGTCTAATATGATAGGAAGTTCGATAAGTACTTATTTGTATCTGGAGGATGAAAGCGCTCTTGCACCAATGATACCCTACTAAGTGAGTGAGGGCTACTAGGTATTGAAAGAACTCCGGGAAGCTTTTGAGAGAGAGGAGAGTGAAAGGAAGCAAAGGAGGAGGTCTTGGCTCAGGAAGGGGATTTACCTATGATTGATGGGCCAAAAAGTGAATTAAATGGTGGAGGCAAGGAGTACTCCTTAGTGGGACTTGTCAACACAACACCTTTGTTGCGAACTAACATGGATATTAGCATATTGCCTATTATTCCCTCTTCTCTTTATAGGTACATGGGATACAACTTCCCTTGGAGGAGTCCCAAGGAGTTCCTCACCCATAAAGGAATGAAGAACCTTAATTTATAGAGAACCATGAGACAATGAAAGCATGAAGTTCTCTAATAAAAATGACCAAGGACAAAAAGATTCGTCATGTGTGCTTAAAGGTATGATGCTACTCCCAATACTTCTACTATTGTGAATGAACATAATCATATTATGAGTGTAGATAGTGTCTTAACTATGAGTGTGCTTGATGACTCTTTGCCTTGTGTTGGTGATACGTAAGTTGAGGTCGTGGAAACACTAGTTGATTCTTTAGATAACCGAATTGATTCTTCGAGCAGGAGAAAATTAAGTACACTTTGTGTTAACACATGTGCCTTGATTGATAGTGCATTTTCATAGTGTACATTGCTACGAAGTGATACTATTCTTATTAAGGATGTTAGAAAACTAGTTGATCCTACTGATGATCAAATTGATTCTCCCTGTGAGATCTATTCATGTCCATCTTTTATTTCTACATGTATTCTCAATAATAGTACATTATCTTGGGGTAATGATGTTGGTCAACTTATTTTAGAATGTGCTCCACTAGTTGAGGATTTGTGTGATGTGTTCAATGAGCCTTAACTTAGTGATAGAACTAATAAAGTTGATCAATTGAGTAGGATCCCTCATCTTGAAAGTGATTACATATAATAGTTGGTTCTAAAGGTGGTAATGATTTGATTTACTTTGGGTTCGAATCCTATGAGTTTTAATTACTACCAACCATCATACTTGAGAAGGAAGTGGACTAATACACATGGTCTGAAATAATGCCGAAATGAAAGGGTTCTACTGGAAATCATGGAAGTACAATAATGAAGTGACCAATCCTAAGATTCCTATGTGTCATGATGATGTCTTTACCATGGTTGGAATATTCTTGGAGTTTTATGATTGTAAATCCCACCATATATCTATCGATGCCACCCAAATTGCCTTGTTTGTTCATAACCTGCTTAAGGTGTATGGTATCCAACTTTTGGGTGCCAAAATTATTGTTGAAGGGATGGGTCAATGGGGTGCACTTGGCACCCAAGTATTGACTACTACTACTTATCAGACCACATGGGTAGATAAGTGAAATTGAATGAATGGATGCTTTACCAATTTCTTTACTACCTTTTTGCATATGATGATGATCTTATGGTTATTTTATATTTATTATATGTACAACTGGTAGTGTGTGATGTGTGCCTATATGATGCCTTCTCCTTTATTGACTTTATATTTGGTGATGACATAGTTACTACTTGTCCTTATCACCTTTTTGATGTTGCTTGTATTCATGCTTGTGTGAAGATTTCATGTTATAGAGGTAGGACAATTTTTATGTCTAGTTTTTATGTGTCTGACCAAAAATGCATGGGCATTCTTTCTATTTTACCCCAGTGAAGAGTGTGGGTTAATTCTTGGTCAACATTACAATTAAGGTTTAGGTGAGGTTGTTGGTACTCCTCCTTATGATGATAAGTTGTATGGATACAAGACCTTCAACAAGGAAGAATTCCCTTTAAAGAAGGGGAGCAATTGGCATTCTTTAGATGTGGATTACTCCAAATCTTCCATCCACAAGGAGAAAGGATGTCGCTGGGAGCTCTGCCTAAGGCTCATGACCTTAAAGGTAAAACTCTCTCTCTTGATAACTTTGATTATTTGTGGAGTTTTTTCAAGGGATGATTCATGAAGAGGAGTACCAATGGATCAAACCATCTTTGTCACCAATTTGATTTGATGTTTTACATCTTTATTTGCCTAAGGATGGTATGTAATCTTGGCTTATGCTTATTTTTGGACTTCCAAAAGCCATGAAGGTAATCTCTATGCCTCGATAACCTTCTTATAGGGATCTTGTGATCTCTTGTGATTATTGTCCCATAATACCTTTAGAGATATACTATGGGTGGCTATGGATAGTTCTAGAGTACGTTTTTAGGGAACCCTTTAACCTCGGGATTGACTTGGTAGTGACCATATCTTTAATGAAGGCTAATGCATGGACTAGTGTTTTAATTTGGGATGTACATGTTGATGATGTATATAGCCATAGGTGTGGGTTATTTCTTAACTTGAGGGAAGACATGTACTTAAAAGATATAACCATGGTGTGTTTTCATGTTGCGTTTTCAAAATGCGTGTCTTTAACTCTATCCACTTGTCAAATTCTTATGAGTAGCCAAGTGTATCTTATTATGTTTGGAAATTTATTCCTTTTGGATAATATTGATGCTTGGTTATATAAAAAAAGTGAGTATTTTAAAATTTTCAATTCTTATTATGCTTACTATCAGTTTTATCATCCACCATTTGATGGTTTTACTGTTTTGATTGATTTAGTAAAAGACTTGTATTCATTCTCATCCATGTTTGTAGGGTTGAGTCCAGGGTGAATCTTCTCAAGAAGGAGAGGATGATATGATCACGGTTGACCCTATCAAGCAAGGTCATTCACATGGAGTCAATCCAAGGACTTAGAGGATTTACGAGTCGTGTTCTTAGGGAAATTGAAGACTATGGAGGTTTTATTGGAAGAAACCCAAACTTGTGGGGGATAATTGGACATATTGGGTTACTCTTGGATCTAATTATAATAAGCAAAACTAAGACTAGTACAAATTGCTAGTCTTACATCTTTTCATGAGTTTTTGAATGATGAATGAATATTGAAGAAAGCTTGAAACCTTTGTAGTTTCCTTAGGCTAATTTATCGTTTGTATCTTGGGTGGATTCCTAATTTATTTAATTATAGTATTGAGAATTTAGGTTGAGGATTCCCTGTCTGCGTGTTAACTTCTTTTGGTTGGTTAATCGATAGAGTCACCCATTTGTGGATTCAATTGGTTTCCTTTATCGATTTCTGAGTTAGATATTGCTTTGATATATAGGTTTAATTGGGAGGTGAGGGCATCAAATTTCTTTTTGCCCATAAATATGTAGATTATCATGACTTTCTGCATATATTTTTATTTATTTATTTCTCCCTCGAGTTTAATTGTGACAACATAATCGGGATCGCACCAGTAGGTATTAAAAAAATGAAGGAGTTGATGAAGAAAAAAAAAGAAAGGGGTTCAAAATATGTCTCATCCTTTTTATATAGATCTGTTGTATTGTTACTGTTGTAACTTTTTACTTTTGACTGTTGCAGCTCTATCATAGACTTAGATCGACATCAACCATAGAAATAGTTTATCATCTATCAACTTCATAAATTATCATAGATTATGATGTTAGTCAATTGATTATAGGGTATATTATAGACCTTTACCATATAGAGTTTTAAAGGGAAGCAATTAAATAAATTTAATAGAGAAACTCAATCTCCAAGATTGATAAATATATACTAAATTGTTCAAATATTCTAGACGTGGACCTCATATATCATCCACATTTTAGTTCATTTATAATTGACTATTAGAATATATATATAAGCACTTGTATATGGCTTAAAAGGGCAATAATTAATTAATTAAAAAGAATTAGTACAACTGAATCGTTGTAAAACTATTATGTTACATTATTTGGGTGTTCAAAGCAATGCTTAAATGATGTTAATTCTACTAATTTAATTTAATTTATTTTATTTTTCCTTTTTGTAGTCATGCACCAGTCATGGTCTATATAGGTATATCATAAACCACATTATATATGCTACACTTTTTTAAATATATATAATTGAACATGTAAATAGTCGACCATCGATCACATGATATATAGCCAATAAATAGTACGACTAAAAAGTATAAAATTAATTAAATAAAATAGTAGGATAATTAACATCATTTAAATATTGTAAAACAACTAGATAGTCCTATGAGAGTCCAGAACAATTGATCACATGACCAAAATAGAATAAGAAAGAGCAATGGTCTTAAAAAAGTAAAGATTCTCAAACATCAAGTTTGTTGTGATGATGTGATTCTTTCAACTATTGCTCTTCTTTATATTCTTTTTGTAATATGTTTAATTACCATGGACTCCCATATGATGTGTTTAAGTTGTTTTACAATGTTTAAATGATGTTAATTATTCTAATTTAATTTTATATTTATTTAATTTTATCTTTTATAGTCATACTATTGCTTGGTTATATATTCATGTGATCGATGGTAGACTAGCATATACAATATGATTTACGATATACCTATATCGACCATGACTAGCATATGAATAACATTATTTAAAAAATTAACATCATTCAAATATTTTAAAACAACTTAGATGGTTATACGAAATTCACAATATCTGGAGACATGATAAAAATGATCTTAGAATAAGTAATATTTGTAAGGGTCATAGGACATGTAATGTTTGAGAACAACTAATGTTTCTCAAACATCAAATTTATACTAGTGATGTGGTTCTTACAACTATTGATCTTCCTTATACCTTTTTTTTATATTGTGTTCAGTTGTTGTATACTCTCATATGATGTGTTTAAGTTTTCTTATAATGTTTGAATAATAATCATCTTTTAAATTTAATTTAATTTTTATTTTTGTATTTTTTAGTCGTACTATTTTTTTGACTAAATATCGTATAATTGATGATCGACTTGAAGTGCTTTCAAGTGTATATGAGTAACATGATCAATTATAGACGTGATGGTTTATAAAGATTTAATCATAGACTATTCAATTTAATATTTGTCCCTTTTAGGTATACAATGTGATGATCTATAATTGACTATTAGGGTTGAAACATTTATGCATTCGATTATTTAAGAACATAGAATCAATTACGACATACTGTATTTATCTAAAATTTGAATCATGAATTTAGTAAATTTATATTTGTCAATTTTAGTCATACAATGTATATGTACTTGACAATTAGGATTGATTAGAGTTTATAATCGCTTATGACCTTCTTATGGATTCGTGACATGTTACACATCACAAGTGCTCTTACCGACGCACTTATGTCTTTTAAACCTTTCCAAAGAGTCATACTTTTTGGACCACAACAACCAACCAAAATTAGGATATTTATACTACTCATTGTAGAAATTTTTACAAGTCTTAATCGAAATAAAATTGAAATAACTCTTTACGACAGCCTGCTTCAATAACAACTTTAATATTTTCTTGTCTTGAAAGATTTGTTTAAGAATAATGTTGATTTTATCCAAAAAAAAAATTAGTTTGTGACCTACTCAACAATTGGGGTAGTCCTAACAACCTCTTTTCCAATATCCATTGCATGATCAGTCATGCCCTCGTGTTTTACTGGATCAAAATCAACTGAAGGGTCTGCTGGTGGTGGGAGACCGATGTCGAGGTCGAGGCTTCATCCTAAAACCAATCGACAAAGTTGATTCACAAAAAAAGGCCGAGAAATATTCAAAGCAACATCAATCATGTACGATTTTACTTGCCTATTATTCTTGCTGAAAGTTGGATGTATTTCCCCTTTCATTCATCACAAAACTCATTATCAAGTCCCTTTGACTGCGGCTTAATTTTCTGCTCATAATTATACTTTTAACCATGTCTTTGTATGACCCATTGTGTTTCAATGCAGTGGACATTGTCTTCTTATTACACTTTTTCAATTCCAGTGTGTGGGAGTCTCCTCTCACTTACCCAAAAAATCACAAGGAACAATAACAATTTCAACAATTTTCACTATAGACAAAAAATAATCTCTATCTAGACTATAGTAATGATCAAACCTAGACTCTACAGTGAATTGATTGAAAGTCGATTGCTAGCAATATTTTCATACAGAACCTGTCAGACTAGAAATTAATAGGTTTTATATATAATTAATTTGGAATATATAGAAAGGAAAGTGAATGAAAAATGATGGGAACAAAATTGGAGGAAAATAAAACTTCAAAGTAAAGTGTCCTTTACGAAGCCCATTTCTCCCTTATTGGTGGGAAAAAGGAACTTTTCTGTGTTTATATTGAGTAAACATCTTCATGTTATTGATGAGCTAAGAAGAAGATGAGAATCATGCCGTTGTCGTTGTCCGTTCGCTCGACTTGAGATTTTCATCTGAATCGATCAAGAGAATATAATTTTTAAATAAAAATCATTTAAAATTAATTATATTACAATTATTTGATCTAAAATTCAAACTCAATAATTTTCCCTATATATGACCCCATTTGGTGATATGCAGACCGCATATGGACCGAAAGGTCACATCGATTTGTTCAAATTTTCTGGTTTCATATGTGGAGGGCATATATGGATGAATATGACATATGCGTACTACATATGGCTCCACATATTGGTACAGAAAGTCAGTTCATTTTCAACGGTTAATATATGACCGTATATGAGCATATGCAGGCCATATATGGCCGCGACGCATCAGAAAAATTGCAAATTTTGTTGAAAAGTTGTAACTTTCCTAAACCATTGCATCTCTTCTTAAGAGGTGTTTGTTGTTTATAAATATATGATTTATCCTCAGAAATTTGATTACGAAATTCTCTAAATTTTTGTACATTTCTTACAATTAAAATCTAGAGTGATTTGCAATCATTAAGTGGTTCAAAGTTCTACAAAATTCAAGATACTGTTATTCTGTATAAGTTGATTATTTTTTCCTGGGAGAATATATTCCATAACCTCGGGTACTTTGGAGGATTAATATTCTTAAGGACACATTATGAATTCAGTAGACTTGATCATTCTACCTTCATATCTTAGTTTGATTAATTATTTTCAAAATTTGTTTGAAGTTTTGCTTGTTACTCTTCATCTTTGAATATGTGTATTATATATCTAAAGAATAATAATCTTAAGGAAATTATTACTTGTTATATCTGTGTTTATAAGTTCCTAGAGATTAAGAACTTTGTGGTTTTCAACTCTGTTTAAATTTATATTCTGATTCAAAGAATATAAAAACTTTATCAAAATATTCAAATTCATTCTGGTTATGATTGAAAAAATATAAAAACTTTATCATTAACTTGAGGAACATCTTGCTATTTTCTATCTATTGATTATTTGGAGATTAAAATCTTTTATTTTTATTTCCTCAATTTAAAGAATATAAAAACTTCACTGAGTTGGTATTCGATTTGAAAAATATAAGAACTTCACCGAGTTACTAAAAATTGATTGTGTGTCACTGTGAAGTGAAAAGTGACTATCAAAAAAGAATGAACTAATGGTTCTGGTGAATGATGTTGTCATGTTATCCAACATCAACACTTGTTGGATCAACAAGCCATACAACAGTTGCACCTGCAATGGTTATGGTGAAAAAGCCCAGAAACTTATGAGAATAAACTTCAAGAGGCGGCAACAGAAAACATTCTTCTACCTTACCACTCTAAGCCTCCAATAATTTATCAATGAAGATGTTCCTATATTAACAGATGGAACTCCTGATAAGGAGAAGTTTGTAGTTGTTGAAGCATGGAAATACCCAGATTTTCTATGTTAAAACTACATATTTAATGGATTAGAGGATGACGTGTATAGTGTATTCAACATGTGCAATACTTTGAAGAGTTGTGTGATGCTCTAGATAGAAAATACAAAACGAAAGATGTTGGTCTGAAGAAGTTTGTGGCTGAAAAATTCATGAACTTCGAATTGGTTAATAGCAAGACTATGATGTTACAAGTCCAAGAATTACAAGTCATCTCGCATGACCTCCTTGAGGAAAGTATAAGAGTTTTAATATTTATATTGCTATGTGTATAGGATACTTTTCTAACTTGAGCCTTTATCCTGAAAGAATGGTTATAAATAAAGCATTTCAAGTAGCAATTCTTGAGAAGTTTCTTGTATTATGAAAGGATTTCAAGAACTACTTCAAGCATAAGAGGAAAAAAATAACTCTTAAAGACTTAATTATGCATCTAAAGATAGAAGAGGACAACAAGGCTACAGTAAAAAAGTCTAGAAGAGTTCAACAGTTTCAGGAGCAAATATTGTTGAAGAAGCATCCACAAAGTAAAAGAAAAGAAAGAAGGGGATTGGACCTAAGAGAAATCAATGTAAGAAGAAATTCAAAGGTAATTGCGAAAATATTGGCAGAGCTGGGCATAAAGCCTATGATTGTATTATACTGAAGAAAAAAGGCAAGAAAAGGGACCAGGAAAACATAGTAGAGGTAAATGAAAAAGTTGAAAAATTATGTACCATGTTATCTAAATGCTAAATTGATTAGCAACCCAAGAGAATGGTGGAAAGACTTCAAGGCCATTCGTCATGTCTGTGCCAATAAGAAAATATTTTCATCATATGCTATCGCCGAACTGGATGGGACTATATTAATGGAAAATTCCACAATAGTAAAAATTGAAGGATCAGGCAAGATTTGCTTAAAAATAACATCTGGAAAGGTTGTGACCCTGAGCAACGTCCTTTATGTGCCTGACTTGCGGAAAAATTTAGTCTTGAATTTTCTTTTGAAAAAGAACGATTTAAGTATGTGTTCATTTTTGATAAAGTTGTAATAAGTGAGAATAAAGTGTATATAGGAAAAGGTTACCTAATTGAGGTCTTTTTCAAACTTAATATAACTGTTGTTGAAATGAATAAAATTTTAGTTTGTTATTAATTACGTGAGTTAAATAATTTATGTCATTCTCATTTGGGACACGTGAATTATAAATCCCTGTAAAAATGATCAATTTAAAGATATTCCCTAAGTTTGAGTCCAGTAAATCACAATACCAAGTATTTGCGGAGTCAATGTTTGTAAAATATCCTTATAAGTCTATTGAAAGGAATTCCAATTCTTTAGACTTAATTCACATTTGTGATATGTAGTCAACACCATCTCGGGGTGGAAAAAAGTATTTCATAACAGTTATTGATGATTGCGCTAGATATTGTTATGTTTATTTATTAAATGGAAAAGATGAAGATATTGAAGCATTTAAACAATATAAAACTAAAGTTAGAACCATTTGAACAAAAAGATAAAGGTAATAAGAAGTGATAAGAGTGGAGAGTATGAATTTCTTTTTGAAGCAATTTGTTTGGAAAATGGAATTTTCCATCAAACAATTGTTCCATATTCATCTCGATCAAATAGAATTGTAGAAAGAAAAAATTGGCCTAAGGAAATGATGAAAACTTTAATAAGTTCTTGTTTACCGCAAAGTTTGTGTGGGGAAGCTATGCTTACAACAAATTGAATACTCAATTAGAGTTCCCCTTAGTAAAACATAGTACATTCTATATGAGAAACGGAAAGGAAGGAAACCCAACTTGATATATTTTAAAGTGTGAAGTTGTTTAGCGGAAGTCCAAGTTTCTACACCTAAAAGGTTCACAAATTCGAACATTCATGTTAATACGGTAATGAAATTAGATAATATTGATTTTTTAAACATATTTATCCATATAAAAATGAATATAATTTGTCAAGTAAAGAATCTAAACAACCTCTAGAAGAATCAAAGGAAGATAAAATAGATGAACAGAATCCAAGACGTAGTAACCGTCAGAGGGTAGCTACTTCCTTTGGATTGAATTTTATAATACTTTTTCTTGAATATGAGCCTCAAACATTTAAAAAAGCCATGTATTCTTCAGACTCATCATTTTGGAAAGAAGAAATCAATAGTGATATTGGATCAATTTTAAGTAACCATACTTGGAAATTAGTTGATCTTTCTCTAGAAAATAAACCTTTAGGATTGAAATGGATCTTTAAAAGGAAAATAAAAGCTGAAGGAACTATTGAAAAGTATAAAGCAAGTCTTGTTTTCAAAGGTTATAGACAAAAAAAGGGTCTTGTCTATTTTAACACATACTCACCTGTTACAAGAATAATATCTATTCAGATGTTAGTTACACTGATTGCAGTATATGATTTTTTAAATTTATCAAATGGACATGAATACAACTTTCTTAAATTAAAAATTGGTGGAATAAATTTACATGGAACAACCTGAGGTTTTTGTGGTTCCAGGTAAAGGAGAAAGGAGTGCAAACTTATTAAATCACTTTATGGACTAAAATAAGCACTGAAATAATGGCATGCAAAATTTGATCAAATAATATTGGCAAATGGACTCAATTTACTGAGTATGATAAATATGTTTACATTAATAATACTTAGAATCATCAAGTAATTTTTATCTGTATTTTGATGATATTGTTGATGATCGTAGAGATGTTTCTGACATAAATGGTACAAAATGAATGTTGGAAAATAAATTTGATATGAAAGACTTCGGTGTTGCTGATTTAATCTTAGGGATAATAATTCATAGAACTAGGATTGTTACACTCTCATTATATTGAAAAGTTATTTGATAAGTTCAAATTTTTTAAATTTCAATATTGCCAAGACTCCACTGGATGTGAGCTCTTCACTTCAAAAAAATAAAGGTGAAAGTGACTCACAATTGGAATATGTACGTGTTTTGGAAAGTTGATTCATATCATAAATTGTAGGTGATTATATATATCATATGATATTAATAAACTCAGTCGGTACACAGGTAATCCTAATCAAACTCACTGTATGGCAATAAAACGAGTTTTGAGGTTTCTAAAACATACTCAAACATATGCTTTGGATTACGACAAATATCCTGTGGTACTTGAAGGATATAGTGATAATTGGATCACCAGATCTTTAGAAATTAAATCCACAAGTGGATATGTATTTAATGTTGGTGGAGGAGCAATGTCTTGAAAATCATCTAAATAAATATGTGTCGCTCACTCCATAATGGAATCTGAATTCATAGCTTTAGATAGGTTGGTGAACAAGCAGAGTGATTCTAGAATTTTTTGGAAGATATTCCTTTCTGGCCCAAACTGTAGGTACTCGTATGCATACACTGTGATAGTCGAGTGACAGTTAGAAGGGAAGAGAGCACTATGGTATAACTGTATATCTCAAAGAAGACATAATATAATTAGAAAAATGCTCTCCAGTGGAATTATCACTGTTGACTATGTGAAGTCAAAGGATCATGTATCAGATCTACTATAAAAGGCCTATCTAGAGAGGTAGTTGGGAGATCATTGAGGGAATGAGTTTAAGGTCTAGGACAAGTCAGCATAGCGGTAACTCTACCTAGTGGACTGGATATCCCAAAAACTAGGTTTAAAGAGATCAAACAAAATTATATGATAGTTTAGCATTTTTAAATAATTCAACCCATTCACATGATGAAGACAATGTTTCGAAAAAAGGATAAAGCTTTAAGGTGTTTAAACTTTTTAATGATTTTTTAATTTTGCAGATATGAAAAAATAGTTTATCTATAGGATTAAACATTTAGGAATAAATTCTGTGAGTGTGAAGTGAAAGATGCTTCTAGGAGAATTATAGTAAAGGCCAATTCTCTAAGCACTCATGAAACCAGGTAGAGTTCATGGATAAAACGAACTAAACCGTGAGAGCCATAGATGGTTAACGAATTTTTTTGTGACTTGTATTATTTAGGTGTACAATAAAATTCAACTTCAAAGATATCATCTATATCGACTGATCTAATGCATCTGATATAAGTTCACTATAAAAAATTCAAAGAAAAACCTACTTATCTAGATGCAACTAGTCTTTACTTGTAAATCACATATTTGTCCGTATATTTTTTGTGAATTATAGTCATTCCCTATTCATGTGGGGGATTTTTGGATTTTATATATTCAATATGAAATGTATAGAAAGGAAAGTGAATGGAAAACAGTGGGAACAAATTTGGAGATAAATGAAATT
>JBDJHY010000116.1:10131752-10143395 GCA_039654485.1 Withania somnifera | reverse complement strand
TCTATTTTGACTTCCCACAAGTCGTTCCATGACTTGTGGGCTTAGGTATGATTCATAAAAGCTCTCATGCTTCTAATTTCTATTAACTTAGGAGCCAACTCCCAGTGATGTACGAACCAATTCCACAAGTCGTACCTTTGAGTCACAACTTGTGCGAAACTCTCATACAAACTTCTTTAAATTTTCATTAATTACTATTTTATTTATCACGAACAATGGTACGAGTCGTACAATGAGGTCACGAATCATACCTCCTATCTTCTGCATCTTGCCAATCTTAGCAATGCATTCTATTTCCTTTGTCATGAACCATGGTACGAGTCATAAAATAAGGTCATAACTCATACCTCTTCTCATCTTTATATTTCTATTTTTTATCTTTTTATCTTATTGTTTCATGATCATGCTGTACGAGTCATATGGTAAAGCCACAAATTGTATCCTCTTCTACGAGACCTCTTGACATCAAGTTTCCTATTTTTCTTCTAAGGCACTTCCAACCTATTTTCCTAAAACTTAATACACAAAAAACATCATATCCACTAAAACATGCTTAATAACATATAAAACTCCTCACTTTAAGCACTAAAAGTGTTGTAAATTCCATTCATATTAATCATACACCGATTGCACAAGAGCTTATAAGATGCCTCAATCTAGGGTTGGGACTTCATGTGAAGTTCATGCTAGAGATGTATGGCTAGTAGAAACACTAATATAAGAGGTTCAAAAAGTTGGGCCTACCTGAATTTGAGGTTGGGCAGTCAAAATAATGCTTATAAGTTCCTTTTCATATGCCACGACTTATTACAGAGTGTCCGGTTGGTTCAGGGAATAGGGTTAATTATATAGTACTACAGTGACATGGTCTAGATTAGAAATGATGGCATGCTTATGCTCATTCTAGACTAGTTGTATCCCTTCTCATGACTTAGGATGTATTTTCCATAGATATCATTAATAGAATTATCCCTCGTAGCGTGGTAGAGGAGCTCAGGCATTGTCTTGAGGATATATCATAGGAGGGAATTTCTCTTGTTGAGTGTAAGTCCTGCTTTTATGCCGTGTCTAGACATTCATTGGCTATACTTCCAAACGAGAACGAGAGAATTAATAGATTTACGAGAGGACATTTTTTCCATTTGTTCTATAGTTTTCCAAGTTACCTGAGAAAAGAGGATACTCTTTAGGAGTGATTGCAGATGCTAGGGATTTTGATCTTTTAAATGGGAGGAGTTTGGAGACTTCCAGGGTAAGAGGCATCACATTTATGAGAACTCATATCTTTCCTCGTGAGGAGGATAAAATTCTTTTATAGCGTTAAAAAGTTTAGAGTTTATTTAACCTTGAGTGGAGTTCCTATGGGTCCCAATAGAGATACTCAAGCTGAAGTGGCCATTCATACTTTTCAGGTAGCATCAAATTGCTACTATCATATTATGTTACACTTGTGGTGAGCCCAATCATGTGAGGAGATTCTACCCCCATTCTACTCAGTTAGAGGCTCGGTAGGCTTCTCAAGTGTCATAAGACCTGCTTCTCCAGCTAGAGGTAGATAGGGTGTGCAGCTAGGTAGGGGTGCACAACCTGGTAGAGGCACGTAAAGAATAGTAGGGGTATAGGATGTGCTACCACTCAGTACAAAGGTGATCTTACTCAGTTTTATACATTCCTGGGTAGGCCTAAGGTTGAGTCTTCTGACACAGTAATTACAGGTATCGTCCAACTTTTCCATCAGCCTGCATTTGTATTATTTGATCCAGGGTCTATATATTCGTATATGTCTATATTTATTTTGCTTCTAGTTTTAACTTAATACTGGATGGTATGATTGTTCCACTTTGAGTGTGTATCACTGTAGGTGATTCATTAATGGTGAATCGGGTGTAATGATCCTATATTATTTATCTTATCGGGGTATGAGATGTTGGTAAACTTAATTTTTCTTGATATTAGGCGTGGATTGTCTTTATCCTTATCATATTTTCTTGGATTACCATACCAAGACTATTGAATTGTGTATGCCTTGTGTTTTGTAGGTAGAGTGGAAGGGTATGAATAACAATTAGTTGAGAAGGGGTGTTTATAATTCTAGAATTTGTTCAGGATACCAATTTGATATTATTTCTTTAGAGTCCATCCCTATTGTTAAAGAATTTGTTGATATATATTTGACTAACCTTCCTGATGTCTCTACAAATAAGGATATCTATTTGGTATTGATTTGGATTTGGGCACTAAACCCATCTCTGTTTCTCTCTATCTATGGCTCTGACTGAGTTGAAAGAATTCAAAGATCAGTTGCAGTATTTATTGAGTAAAGGATTAATTCATCTTGGTGTGTCACCTTGGGGTAAAACTATGTTGTTTGTGAAGAAGAAAGATGGTTTTATGTGGATGTGTATTGATTATCAATAGTTCAATAAGGTGACCATAAAGAAAAAGTATATCCTTTTGCAGATTGATTATTTATTTAATTAGTTGTAGAGTGCTTTTATTTTCTCTAAGATTGATTTAAGGTCGGGTGATCACTAGTTGAGAATTAGGGTCTTAGGTATCCCTAAGACAGCCTTTCAGATAAGATATAGGAATTATGAGTTTCTTGTTATGCCATTTAGGTTAACTAATGCCCCAATGACATTTATGGAGTCAATGAATAGTGTATTTTATTCATATCTTGATCCCTGTATGATTGTGTTGATTAGTGGTATTTTGGTGTACTCCAAGACATAAAAGGACCATGATCTATATTTGAGGACTATGCTTTAGAGATTACGGGATGAGAAGTTGTATGCTAAGTTTCTAAGTGTGATTTTTGGCTTTATTTTTTAGTATTCTTGGGACATGTAGTGTCCAAGGATGGTATTGTGGTCGATCCATCCAAGTTTGCAGCTAGAGACTAGGTGAGGCCTATTTCACTAATCAAAATTCGAAGTTTTATGAGGTTAGTCGGGTATAACAAGAGGATTGGGAAAAGTTTGTTTTTTTATTGCAGCTCTATTGACTCGATTGACTCATAAGAATATTTTGTTTCAATGGTTAGATGAGTGTGAGGAGATCTTTCAAAAACTCAAATCTTTATTGACTTCTTCTCCTTCTTTAACCTTACCTATTAAGGTGAGGGATTCTCCATGCATTTTCATGTTTCTAGAGTTAGCTTGGGCGAAGTGTTGATGGGAAAGGGAAGGTTGTTCCCTATGATTTGAGGCAGTTGAAGGTGCATGAGAAAACTTACCCTACCTACGATTCGGAGTTGGTTGTAGTAGTTTTGGTATTAAAGTTGTGGCAGTATTATCTCTATGGTGTTCATTGTGTGGTGTTCACCAATTATAGGAGTCTTCAATATATTTTCATCTAGAAGGACCTTAATTTGAGAAAGGTTCGATGGTTGGAGTTGTTGATAGACTATGATATGACTATTTTGTATCATTCGAGAAATGCCAATCTGGTGGCAGATTCCTGTAGTAGGAATTCATTGAGTATGGGTAGTTTGGCTTCGATTCAAGCTGAGGAACAACCTTTGAATAGAGAATTTTAGAGTCTAGCCAATAGTTTAGTGAGATTGCATATTTCTAAGGATGGTAGGGTGCTTGCCTATTTGGAGGCCTCATCTTGTTTGAAGGAAAATATTAGGGAGACTTAGTTTAAGGATGAGAGTTTTCGGACCATTTGTGATAAAGTATTATGGGGTGAGGAATGTGTCAATGTTGAATTCTGAGGGTGTCTTGTAGATTAGGGGCCGAATTTTCATCCTTAAGTTGGGTGATTTGGTTCAGTCAATCTTATAATAGGTCTATAGTTCGAGTTATTTCATTCATCTAGGGGTGATGAAGATGTACCAAGACTTGAGCCACCATTATTGATGGTTTTGCATGAAGAAGGAGTGCAGATTTTGTGGCTAGGTACTTAAACTATCAACAGGTGAAGTTTGATCACCAAAACCTGGGTGGAATATCTTAAAGAATGCCTATTACTCAATGGAAATCGGAGTGCATATCCAAGGATTTCATTGTTGGTTTTCCTAGTACCTCGAGTGGCATGGATTTGATTTGGATGATTGTTGATAAGTTGATCAAGTCTACTCATTTTATTCCATTTAAGGTGGGGTATAGTGCACAACAGTTAGCCTAGATTTATATCAGTTAGATTTTTCAATTTCATGAGGTTCCCATATCTATTTTATCAAATTGAGGTACTCAGTTTACATTACATTTTTGGAGCACTATGCAATGTAAGATGGGCACTTATTTAGATACGAACAAAGACTTTCATGCCCAGAATGATGGTCAGTCTGAGTGCACTATTCAGGTGTTAGAGGATATTCTACAGTCAAGTGTTATTGACTTTGGAGGTCTTTGGGATAGATTTTTTTTCTTGTAGAGTTTACTTACAACAACAATTACCATTTAAGTATTCAAATGGTTCTATTTGAGGCTTTGTATAGTAGAAGGTGTAGATCTCCTACTGGGTGGTTTGAGGCTTCTGAGGATAGGCTGTGGGGTACATACTTATTGTGAGACTCGATGGAGAAACTTAGGGTGATTAGGACTAAACTGCTTATATCTTAGAGTAGGAGGACGAGTTATGTTAATAGGAGGGTTCGAGACCTAGAGTTCATAGAGGGTTATCCTCTATGGTTGATGGTGTCACCTATGAAGGGTGTAATTGGAAGAAGGGAAAGCTTATCACTAGACTCATTAGCCCTTTTGAGATTCTTGAGCACAAGGGTGAGGTGTCTTACAAGTTATCTTTGCCAGCTGGTTTTTAAGTGGTGCATTCTATTTTCCATATTTTGTTATTGCAGAAGTATATGCCTGATTATTCTCATATGATTCAGTGGGATTCTGGGAGTTTGTATCTAGACTTGTTCTTTAAGGAGAAGCTCGTGGCTATATTAGATAGATAGTTCGAAAGATGAGGACTAAGAAGATACCTTCTGTGAAGGTTTAGTAGAGATACCAACCGGTTGAGGAAGCTACTTGGGAGATTAAGTATCATACATATAGATGGTATCCACAATTTTTTTTTACCTCTTAGGTATTTTTTCTTTCTTATGTTTGATAATAAACATGGTTATTAGTGGTATATGATACAATGACCCTCAAGGTCGTTTTTTCATTTTTAGTAAATTACCACTTGGCCTTCTCCGTGGTTGCATATGTTAAACTAAGTTTAGTTTAACATTTGGTTTGAGAGTGGAAAGAATAATGTTGTGAGTTTGAGGATTTTATCATTTGAACTTAAAGTGTGAATAGTTAATTTTAGTTAATATTTGGAGATTAGAGCCTCAAAATAGAAATTCATCAGTTCCATTAGCTCGGGAATGTGTAATATGGTTTAGAAGAACCTTCGTACTCACTTTTATACTTTTTGTGTTGATCTTGAGTGGTTTGACAAGATAAGTATAAATTTTGAGAAAAATGGTGACTTGAGTCAACATTTGAGGTTGGATGCTCGGATTCAAATTTTGATAATTTTGTTTGTTTCAGGAGGTGGTTTTTGATTTAGAAAGAAATTTCATTTATTTTTTGAGGATTCCGAGGGAGTTTTGATAATTTTGGTTAAAAATTAGTTGAAATAGGTCCTAAACAAATATTGAATCAAGGGAACCATAAATTCGTATTTTGATGAATCTGTTGAGTCTGAAATACCAAATTTAGTATGGCTACATATATAAGTTCTTTTCACGGGATTATGAATGAATTCCAAGGGTTCATTCAAAAAATTTCTCTAATAATTGAATAGATGTCTTGTTGATTCTAGTGCAATATGAAATTCTTCTTCCCATTCACAACCATTTGGGTGCATCTATAAAGGGTAAAGATTTTTGTTCATCGTACTTGTGGGCTGGGAGATGCATCCCGATGTGTTGATAAATTTTTTCTTCGCGTCAGCAACTGATAGACCATGTTGATGGTTTATGTTTAATGGACCGCATTCGCGACCAGTCTACCATAATCGCTGTAAGATCGGATTAGACCAAATCATAATGCGAGAAGTGCCCTACGATCGCGGAAGAGACACTGTTCCCCTGGGTGTTTTAAGCTTATTTTTCACAAAATATTTCATTTCTTTGCATGCAAAACTGAATTTATACCCAAATTTGGCAAGAACAAACAGAGTAATTTCAGGCTAGCTGTTGGTAGTGATTTCATACCTATTTTCAACATTGTAAATCAACTTTATCATGATTTTACCTTAATTTATGATGGGTTTAAATGTTAAAATGGCATTTTGAACATGAAAAAGAAAAATAAGTTTTTAATAATTTTGGACCTTGAATTTAATTAGGATTTTGTTGAAACTTCATAATTAGATTCTCTAAGTGATTGGTAACAAACTTTTGAAATAAAATTCTAATTTTACCTTGTGGGGGAAGGGAGAAATTATTGAATGATATTCAAAATATCGCATTATGGGTATTGATTATTAGTATTTTCTTGTGGGTAATGTTCTTTTAAACAAACCGTGCTAAGTTGGAGGCTATATGGAAAGAAAAAGCCAAGAAGTGATTGTTGGTCTTTGAATTTAAGGCAAGTTGAGGTTCTATAGTTTTTTTCATAAAGTAATTGCATGTTTGTTTGATTAGTTTCTTGTAAATAGGAGTAATGGGAAACACTGGCGGTAACAATGTCTGTAGAATAAAGAGGCCCACCTAGTTACTCGTTTCAAGCATCCGAGACAAAAATAAATAAAATTACTTGTTGAAATGCTTTTATTATTAAATTTTTATGAATTGAGTAGTTTTTTGTGAATTTCAATGCCTTGATATTTCTTAAGTTGTTAAAATTAGTGATATTGCTAATAATTTCTCATAAGAGGTCGATTTGATTGTCCTATGATATGAAATAACCATTTTTCATGATTTACTTGAGATAATGATGTATTTATCATTATTGAATATGGGATCATTGTTATGTACTGGAAAGGATGAAAATAATGAAAAGATATTGTTGAGTTTCTGTTCGGGTGTGTGAAATACAAAACGACATTGTCGAGTTCCGGTTTGAGTGTCTGAAATATTAAAATATATTATCGAGTTCCTGTCCATGTTTCTAAAACATGAGTCATTGTCAAGTTCCTGTTTGGGTATTTGAACTTTGAATTGATATTGTCGAGTTCCTGTTGAGGTGTCTGTATTGCTGTTATCCATCTGAGTTTCGATTAGGAGGCTGAGTGCATGGACCTCGCGAATCTCCCATGGATCCCGACTTTCCATAGATAGGAAGCGAGTATGTACTAGTCAGGAAGGCATGCATTTCTTTATTATACATCGCATTGATATTGCCTTGATATGATGCTTTTATTTTTATTACTTGTTCTAAGTTATATTTGGATTCGTGATCCCTATTGATGATTGTGAATGTCTTATTGTCCTTGAAATTTTGCCACTTTTAGTTCACGATTATTTAACCATTGAGTAAGGGTGTAACTAATTTTTTGTGCATATAAACTGTTGTTGGGTTGTTTGATAGTACTATTTACATATTGTAGTTATTGCAGGGTGGTTGGATGTCAGGATTGTCGGCATCACTTTATATTTGGACCAGCCTAGGAGCTCCTAACTAACATTGTTATGTGCTCATACTTGTTATTCTATATTTTTATGTAGGTACAGTGTCGGGAATTTCATGAGCAACTTTTCTTTCCAACCTAGGCAGATATTTTGAGACTTTCGAGGCAGTTGCCCATTCCTCTTGCAATTTCTGAACTTTTCATCTATTCTTTATTTTTCCTTACCCTTACTTATAAATACTTAATGAGACTTGATATTTTTATAAAAACCATGTCAGTGGCTTGTATACAGTGGATTACCACGTTTTAGGAGTTTCATGATACGATTCAGTTTTTAACCTTCTAAACTTCTTGTTGTCTCATTAATTTCTGCATATATGCTTATATTAACTGTTATCGTTGGTTTTGGATGACCTATAATGGTGGTTAGAATAGGTTTCATCACGATTGAAGTTCGAGTCCTGACACTCTATTATGACCATGCTTTTGAAAGGATTTTTATGATAATCTTGATGTTGTTTTCTCTTTAGAGTTGAATCTTACATTACGGTAATTAGTCATATTATACTTTTCAATTTTCATATATTATATGTATGTATATGTCTTTTGTATCAACACATTCCATTATATTGACTGCATTTTGTACTATATCTTCTCATGACGTAGATCTAGGTTCTCGAGCTTAAAGTTAGTTATTAGACGTTTGGTAGCTCTTGATGCCAGCAGCTGGTGAGTCCTCATTATTCGAGGACTTTGGCATGATCAGACCTTAATCATTTATCTTATTGTTTTGTTTTAATTGCTTTAGAGTTTATTTGAAGTCTTGTCCCAAAAACTCGTCTTATGCGGTAGAGGCTTTTTAGACACAATTTTTTAGACATGTTATTTATTTTCAATTACACTATAAATCCTAGATAAATTAATTTTAGTTTTCCACTCAGTTTTATAATAATGGTTCCACACATATTTAAAATTTTATATGTTCTTTAGCAACATGAAAGTACCAAGGGTCCACTTTGGATCACTTATGATCTAAAGTGTCAGTCACACCTAGGATATTAATTCGGATCATGACAACCAATTTATTTCTGACAAATTTTAAAGTGATAAATAAATTATAATTATAAATAAATTATGAAGAAACATGAATTTTTATTAATAAACAGTGTGGGTACAATCTTCCTTCCTTAATTCTTCTATCCAATATTTTTTTTTTGATCTGAGGCATGACAGGAACATATTTCTTGAATATAGGACGATTTTTTTTGATTTACCTAGGATTTATTTGATCACTTAAAACATCGCGCAACAGTATTTGATGCCTTGATTCTTCCTAGGAGTTTATGGAATTTTGATATCCCTCCATGAGAAAAATATTACTTTTTATATAAGCATGAGCTAGAGTTTAGAGTAGAGTAGGCTGAGAAAAATAAAATAAGTCAAATCAACAATTAAATTAATTAAACAAATAAAAAATCAAGGTAGCCATCATTTTTTTTTTGTTTTTTACAACTTATTTCAGTTGAAAATTTTCTTCAACGGATCTCCTGCCCTACAACTTCAACATATGAATCAAGAAATCACTCTAAGAATCAATAGGACCAGGCAAACCAATGCACACAATCATTATACAAGACCACATTAGCATTTGGCCAATGCCTATATCTACTAGGATGACCATCTTGTCTCAATAACATTGCTTGTGTCGTGTCCAATAATCTGAACCTTTTACCCTTTTTTCCTTCCTCAGTTGCAACCTTAAATTCTTTAACTTGTCCCAAATAAAATTCCAAACTTATTCCATCCAAATGAATGTTTTCTCACTTAATTTCCACCTTTGTTACACCGCCATCAAAATGAGAAGGTGCAATCGTCCTAAGAAAAGTAATTCTCTAAATTATTGATGGTTTTGGAGTTGTTTTAAGTGCTTTTTGATAGGCATAATTTATTGGGAGTTTAGCAACATTTGGTACTCCATAGTAGTGACAACCAATTATTTGATCTTTTTTATAGTAGACACTACACCTTGTGAACCAGTGGGCAGAATTTAGGATCAGGTATCGAATTGTTCAATTTGAGTAGTCCATTTTGAATCAGGTTCATCAAGATAAAGATTAAAAGTCTTATGCGGCTAGGACCATCAGGATCTGATTCTTTTAACTATGAGAAAATATTATGACCAATATGTTTCTAGGGTGAAGTTATATGAAATTTTGATCTACTTCATAAGATATACAATTAGATATTCCACCTGTTAAAATGAAAAAGAAAACAAAATGAATTACTAAATTAAAAATTAATTTTCACCACATTTGTTTTTGTTGAAACACATTTAGGAACTTGTTATTATTGAATTAAGTCAATGAAAAAACACTCTTTAACTTGGCGTGACACTATCAATTAATCTAACGACACTAGCATTGTAATACTATTTATTTTAAATAACTTTTTTTTGAAAGTCACATATCATTAAGCATTAATAATATCTCTGTCCCATATTGATTGACAGATTTGAAAAAAAAATATCCAAAATAGTTGTCGTTTTAGGTAATTAATAAACAATTAACACTTTTCTTCAAATTCTACTTTAGTAATAAATATTAAGAGATATGAGTATGGTGTGCCAAGAAAGAGAAATATTAATTAAAAATAAAAATAATTTAGTCAAATTACACTCTAATTAATATTTTTCTTAATAATGGTAAAAAATAGAAACCTATACATTTATCAAGCGCAACACTATCAGGTGCTTTACACCCTTCCGGAAAGAAAGAGAGAGCTTCTCATCTCATTATGTAATTCGAGTTCAAATTATATGCTGACATTCTATATGCTTCTAATTAAAGTAGTTCATTTTGTTATTTAAAAATGGAAAATGATTATAAAAGTACCCATATTCATGATACGGGCCTTTGCTTCTTATGGGAAAGAGAACTTTGATTGAATCTACTGTGACGACATTACAACATCATGTCACAAGCAACATAACTAATTACTTCATCTATATTATTTTAAGTTAATTATTTGAATGGACATGAATTTTAAATAAAAGAAAAGATTTTTATAATATTTATTAAATTATTCCTTATTAAAAAGTTCTATGAGAATATAAAACTAACTATTTTTTAAAAAGTTACCATGTTGTAATGACTCATTTGGTCATTTCCTTGCTTTTCGTCTTTTTCTATGTTCAGAGCTGACTGGTAGTTTACCCAAGTCATTTATAACTTTCCAGGAATGGTAGCTTGATGCCTTGACAACTCGTTTGCCTGTTATCTCAGTTTTCCTATTTTGAAGTTTCAGTTTGAAATAGTAGAACTCGAGAGTGAAATTATATTAAACATGCTCGAAATTGAATTCCAACTTTTCTATTAGCTCCATAATGTCGACTTTGGTCTAGGTATACCTAAGGCTCTAGTCCCGTAGTTTTCTTTGAGTTTGGATTGTTTTGTGGAAATTCAGCTCAGCCAAATCTCATATTGGAGCCTTGGTGGTGTTTCGGTGATTGGAGCATTGTATCAAAATTTTGATAATTTCATCAGCTTCGAAATGTTGATTTTGGGATAGTTGAGTCATTGGTTTGCTTCTTAGGGTATCTGAGCTCATTTTGAGTCGGTTTGTGAAAAGTTTAAAATTGGCTCCTTTTGAGTTTGGGGTACTTTTCTCTTAAAAGGCCTCAGATTTCATCGATTTTGTTGAGTCCGTAGTGTGTTTTCCACCCAAAATGCACTTTTGATTTGCTAGAATTGGACCTGGGATGCTCGTTTTAGGCCCCCCTAAGAGTTCATGTTTTGCTGAATTTTGCTGCAGGTTGCAGACTGCCCAGTGACCCTTGGTCTACCCCTGTGCCTTAATCCTAGTGAGGCCGCCATAGTCCATATCAATCTATAAAAGGGGATCATCCCCTTCATTTTTGTTGTTTCCCTTAAATATCGCCATAGCCAGGTCTTGGGATCTAATTTTTGAGTGTTTTGAGCTGAGGGGAGTTGCGTGTTAGATAGTGTGAGTTAGTTAAGCACATTTCCCCGGTATTTCTCGTTCTTTTTGCCTCTTTTAGCTTATGTAAAAGTTTTAAGTTTCTTTACTTTAAACCTTATTTTCTCCCTAGATTCCTTATTTCTTTAAACT
>JBDJHY010000116.1:10118823-10131652 GCA_039654485.1 Withania somnifera | reverse complement strand
CCCACAGGGTCTTGAGGGAAAACCCTAGAAAAATGACCAGAGCTATCGTACTCCAAGAATATCCCTAAATGCCTATGCTGCCCAAAATCCTTTGGCCTAAAATTTAGGCCACCCTGACCTAAATTCACAACAGGAATACCTCTTGCAGCCTATTTCGAACTCTAAACCCCAACCTCTAGTTGAACCTCAAATGGAATTCGTGGTACGATCTGAATTACTAGAGATGCCAACTGAATTGGTGGTGACAAATTCTGATAACAGACAACACTAGTAGAACTAAACTTCTTGAAAAGGTATCACTAGCACCACTTGTCTGGACACAATGTGAAGCAAGTTGAATACTACCCCACTGGGGAAAGATTTGGCCTAATAACCCTTGAAACCACGCTCAAAACATGGTCCCTCTAGCTTACCCTTACAAGATTTACGACCATCCTCTGACTGGCCCCCACAGCTAGAGGATCCAACATCATGACCACTTACTCCATAGGCCTCATAGCAAAATCCTTCCATAAAATTCACGTGAGTCAACACCTAAGCAAAAGAATGGCCTACCATTATCAAGGGCTCCATCGCTAGCCGAAGAGGCAAAATCAAACCATCCGCAAATATCTGTGCTCTATCCCGATTAGTAGGAAAAACTATGGGAATACGCCCAACTATCTCATAAAAATGAACCTCATACTCAATGAAGGACATCTAACCCTTGTGTAGACGCTTAAACTCTCTCTGTACCAGTGAATCATCACCCCTGACAGGAGGCGCTTCCACTGGTGCTCCTCCCCTGACTTCACCTGAAATCTCATGCAACAAACTCTATAGAACTAGCGTGGCTGAAAATCCAATCGGTGCCAAAACTGATGTCAAATTCACTTGTGGCCGTAGATGACCCTCTGCTTATATCCTAGGATCTAGTTATCTCGATGACTCTAGAACGTCCTCTACCTCTGTCTCGCTCCAATCTTTTCCTCTCACAGGGGTCCTTGCTATTGGTATGGAATGTTTGCCATTGCTTGCTTGAAACTTTAAATGTACCATCTGTGGAAGAATGAATGTGAACGAATAAGTCTTCGGGGAACCATTTAAAGAAGAAGAGCACGAATCAGAATCAAGAAGGAGAAGTCATTTCCTTAATGTCATCATAGCCTTCCAGAGATAAGCAATGAACGTCTCTGCACTGATCCGTAAGACTCTACAAGATATTAGTTCTGTGCACTAACACTGACGAACCTAATCTCTGATACTAATTTGTCAAAATCTTGATTTCACAGATCATGATGGCATACTATACCACAAAAAGAAGAACCAACCCGGTAGTCTGGAGCCGAAGAAGAGGACTACTATATCAGGTGAGGAAAGAAAAAGTACAGTAATCAAATAGATAAATAAATTTTGGAAGACTAAGAAGTAATAAAGACCCTAAACCCGGTATCAGTGTTAAACAAAACACTAAATACAGAAACAACAAATCCAAAATATCTAATACAACTGTGTCTCCGAAATACATGGAGATCAAATATAAAAGTTAAATTCAAAGAGAAGCGGGTAAAAGTTGGATGCCAAGCTCACCCTGAATCTCTGAAGAAATATAAACTGCACGAACCATAGGCTGTAATCACAATCTAGAACACGTATTCAAATCTCCACATGTGCAGGTGTAGTATGAGTACAAGCTGCCGAAGCAACCTGTAACCAGTAGGCTTCAAGGACCCATTAGGTATATAACAATAATAAAAGCAATAAATAACGATATACAATAAGGGTCACAGAAACAAATAGCACAACAATGAAAGTTGGCTACTCAAATAGGAATCAAGTACAAGTTGGCATGTATTGCTAGCTAATCATATAACAGGATCTCAGAAAATGAAAGGAAAACGTACCCAGAATCCTTTCAATAATATATGTGAATAATAATTCAGTAAACCAAGAGTCAAAAGAAGAATAGAGGAGAATATGGATGGTATAGCGGTAACCTCAAGTAAAAGAGTAAATGGCTAAAGAAGAATGTAACGCACAGAATCCCACATATCATGAAGTAGAAATTAATCAACACTAACAACTAAGAAGTAATAGGAATAATGAAGTAAAGCAAATCAACACTGACAAGTCTCCCAGATAGAAACGCAGCATACACGTCCAATGCATGTATATCATTGTATCACAAAAAACCTTAATAAATCGGGTATCATCATGTTTCTATAACCAATATGCCATAAGTGTCAAAAGTTGTACTCACTGTTGTACAATGACGGACTCAAGTCCCAATGTTATACTCACTACCGATTCTGGGTCAAACTCAAGTGCTAGCATTAATTTGTCAATTGATATTTCCCGATGCCAGGATGTAAAGCCTGGTATAAAATAAGTGGAAATAGTATTACCGGGTGCTCGATGCCATGTCAAGTCTAAATCAGTAAAAGGAAAATTACTTATATTATTGTTAAGTATTTTTCTTTCACAGCTCATGTCCTCATTTATCATCTTTATCAAAATTTGTATTTAGCCTTTGCTGCTAAAAAAATCAAGTGGTGATACTAGCATAGCCCTAGGCACTCTCATCGAAGCCATAGGCCCAACCTCTCATTCCATGAATGCATAAAAAATCAACAACATATATTTGTATCACATATAATTATGAAATATCAACATCCTATGCGCTGCACAGGTGTTTGTAATCAAATGCAAAGTCTCAGGCCTGATAAGCGGCCTAAAAAACAGTCATTACATCTAAACACATACTCAAATTGCTTATTTTTATCATCATTATGTCAATTTATGACGTTAGTTTGTTGAATATTTCTGGTGAATGCATGTTTTATGGAGAAACCAAGCAAAGGAAAGTTGAAATGCTGAATTAGGAGAATGAAGTGTCTTTATAGTGGCTGAAAATGAACCACCATCGTTAACAACAAATCGCCATATCAGCACAATCACCAACATTCAAGATAGGAAGATGATTTGAGATTATTGTCCAAGACAATAGATCACCTAAAAAGATGGCGGACCACCATCCACAACGACAGTCATTACCTTCTCCAAAGGTGGTACTACCATCCTTCTTGATGAAGAGCTTGAAGATACTACCTAAGATGGTGTCCAATTAGTGATAACCGCCGACCGCTATCCTACATGGTGGTGAAATCATCTGATCACCATCGTCCTCCTCTTGCATGAACTTGAAGCCACTGCCAAAGATGGCGTCAGCTAGTGACAATGACGGTAACTTAAGCTGACCGCCGTTGCGGAAATTTGAGGCTTATAAAAGGCACTTCTTCAAACTCATAAAAGAGAACAAAAAGGTTGTACAAAGAGTGCACGATTTGCAGAGAAATAAAATAAGTGAAAAGAGCAAAGAAATTTTGTTGATTACATTGTTATTCATCTTCTTCTAGTTTTGGATTCATTTATGTAGAATCTGGAGAAGAGAACTTTGGTAATAGCAAGAACATGATGTTTAACTATATTCCCATGAATGGTATATTCTCTATTTTGTTCATTATGCATACCTAATCTATTTGACTTGGGATTGTGATGATGATACACTTTAGCTAGTTGAGTGGGTGATCGGTGTTTGATGAAACATAGTATGAGAATGTTTTTTCTATCGGGGAGCCTTTATTTTTTGTAGAATTAGAGGTTGCAAAATCTATGTTATTTTGTAGCAAGTGTAAGATCCATGAGTGTAGAATTACACATTTGAATTTACTCATAGCAATGATTAGATTAAATCTAATTTACTAACTTACTAGAGATAGCTTGCTAGGCAATAAAGCTTAAGGTTGCATATGGTAGTGTGTTCATGATTTCGAGTGAATTACTTGAATGCTATGAACGATTAAACAGAGATGTTTACTTGTTCATATAGTACCTATTTGACACAACGCTAATGCACAACGTATTAAATCAAACACCTTGTCACCCTTACAAATAGCCAAAGGTATCTAAGCACATTCCAAAGTAGTTAATCTCAAAATCATTATTCACATTGCTAATTGATGAACCACTCCCACGCGATACCTTGGAAAATCATATCAACATATTAAATCACATACACAATTTTATTTTTATATATTTTTATCAAGTTAATTAGCATGACTTAAGGAATTGTTACACCATTGTGAACATAGGCTATATCACTCCCTGTGAATTTGACCCTGACCTAGTTGGGTAATTATACTTGAAACTGATTATATACACACTTCGAGCGGTTTCAAAGGTGTAATTATTAATTTTGGCACCGTTGTCGAGGAGTGAAAAGTTTAATTTCACTTTGATAGCGTAATTTTTCACTTATTTTTGCTAATTAACTATATTTCACTTGGTATATCTATTGTGCTTAAATGGGTGATGAAATTAATAGGATTAACCATGAAAGAAACTCCTACAATTGGGGTGCCCCTGATATGGAAAATGAAAACATGGACGACACCGAGTTTGCAAGCGCCGTTTGGCTTCCTCAAACTGAGGGGAATGCTTTCTTTCATATGAAATGCACAACGTTGCATCTCCTTCAAAGGAAAGGACTTTTTGGAGGCATGGCACATGAGGACCCACATGTACGCTAAGAGAATTTTTTTGAATTCTGCAACCAATTTATCATCTCCAACATCTCTTAAGAGTCTTTTCGGTTGAGGCTCTTTCCATTCTCATTGATAGGAGAAGATAAAATATGGTTTAGGGAACTCCCATATCGGTAAATAACTACTTATAAAGATTTAAAAAGGTCTTTCTTGCAAAGATTATTTCCACTATCCCGCATGATTCAACTTTGAGATGCTATCACCACCTTCAGGTCTACTCCTCAAGAGCCTTTGCATGAGGCTCGGATAAGGTTTAACAAAGATTTTGCAACATGCCATGACCATGATTTATTAAAAATGGTGGTGTTGCAAATTTTTTATAGAGTGCTTAGTCTTTGAACAAAACATTGGCAGATAACTTAGTGAGAGGGTCCATGGCAAATGTGATGTTTGGTTTGGCTTTTTTTCTTCTTGATGAGTTGCCTACTAACAATAGTGTCTGGTATACTCGGGATGCCAAGGTGGCAGTGGGTGCTCCTTCCTCATTCACAAGTGGCTATCCTACCGAGAAAAATGATGACCTTAAAGAAAATATGGCCCGGCTACTGACCCAAATGGACCTTGTTACAAAACATGTTATGGGTGCCCCATCTAAGCTAGTGCATGCCATTGTAGACCATGGAGATGGAATCAAAAATGAAGAAGAATTTGTAGCTATGTATGAGGAGGAATTGAAGTTTATGAGTGGACAAGGGATGGGTTCTCAACTAGCCTATTAATGGTAAGCCGAGAATTAAGGTTGGAACCGTGATAAGATGGGAAACTGGTATGATCAATAGAGAGAAACAGAGAAAAAGACAAAGATTCATTTGATCATTATCGAGATTGAAAGGCAAGGAACAATAGTGATTGTTATGTACCACTAAATGAGAGAGCCAAATCCTAAGAAGTAAAAGGCTCCGCATCTAATTCTAAGATGGAATCTATGTTGGCTAAAATCCTAAAAAAGTGAATGGTAGTGACAAGGACATTCGAAGCATGAATCAAATGGTGTCCTTTGATTCATCCACAATTAAACAACTTGAGGCCCAAATAGGCCAAATGTCTGCTCAATTGAACCCTCGTCAAAAGGGAGTCTTGCTAAGTGACACGGTCTCAAATCCTAAGAATAATGCATATTGTATGGCCGTGGTCACGTGAAGTGGCAAGGGATTACTTGTATATAATAAGGAAGTGGTTGTTGTTCCAAAGTCAAAAGGAGATGAAGAAAATGAAGTTGAACATGAACCCCTTGAAAAACATGATTATCAAATGGGACAACCCAAGGAGGTTGAGACTAGAAATGGTAATAACTTGTTAGAGGCCAATGTGGAAGAGAAAGTAGTAGAAATCACTCAAAAGAGGTTGTTACCCATGGTAAAGCCCCCCTTTACACAATGGCTCAAGAATGCAAATAAGGATTCAAATTCCAAAAAATTTTGTCCATATTCAATATCTTGTCCATCAACATTCCGTTGAGTGAGGCCTTAATGCAAATGACATATTATGCCTAGTTCATAAAGGAATTGTTTACAAAGAAGAGGTTATTGGAGTTTGAGATCGTAGTGGTCTCTCGTTATTGTAGTGCAATAGTCACCAAAACTTTGGTGACAAATAAAGAAGATCCCAAAGCATTCACTATTCTTTGTACTATTGGCTTCTATGAGTTTGCAAAGCCATTATGTGACTGTAGAGCAAGTATAAATTTGATGTCATATGCCATTTTTAAAAAGTTAGGCTGGGGTGTGCACAAATCCACCACCATGAAGCTATTGATGGCCGACCGGTCAATCAAATGACTTGTTGGTATATTGTTTGATGTGTTGGTAAAGGTAGACAAATTCATTTTCCCGGCCAACTTTGTAGTGCTTTATTGTGAGGTTCACTTGGAGATCCCTATTATTTTGGGCTGCCCATTCATTGCTATGAGGCGGGACCTTGTGGATGTAGAGAGCGAGAAACTAAAATTTTGAGTAAATGAGGAAGAGGTGACCTTTAATGTGTGCGAACCTATGAAACAACCAACAGACTTGTATGTAGTTTCTTTGCTTAATATGGTTGATGAAGCTGTGGCACATGTCACCGAGGTAAAAAGTATCACAGAGTCCCTTATCACGGTATTGCTAAATTATGAGGGTAGTAAAGTGACTGACTATGATGAGGTGGTAGCATCACTCAATGGATTGGGGCTTTGTCCAAAGAACTGAACAAAGCTAGAACTTGATTGTAAGAATTGGGCCAGCTTACCGGCAAAGCCCTCCATTGATGAGCCACCAAAACTTGAATTAAAGGCCCTGTTAAGTCATTTGCATTACCTTTATTTGAAAAACAATAGCACATTGCCGGTCATCATTTCATCTTCATTGATAGATTGGAAAATTAATGCATTGGGATCGGTCCTTAGAAAATTTATCAAGGCTATTCGGTGGTCGTTAGAGGATATCATTTGGCATTCCCTTGGTTATTTGCACCCATAAGATACAGTTGATTCTTGAAGCCACAAGTAGTGTGTAGCACCAAAGAAGGCTCAATGAGCCCATGCAAGAAGTGATGAAGAAAAAAATCATCAATGGTTAGATGCCGGAGTAGTTTACCCAATCTCCAATAGTCCATGGGTGAGCCCAGTCCAATACGTGCCCAAAAAGGAGGGCATGAAAGTAGTGGAAAATGAAAAGAAATAATTGGTACCTTTGAGACCCTTCATTGTATAGAGGGTATGCATGGACTACTGAAAATTAAATGCCTTCACTGAACGAGACCATTTTCCAATGCCATTCAAGGAATAAATGCTTGATAGACTAGCAGGAAAGGGATGGCATTGTATTCTTGATGGCTACTCTGGTTGTAAAAAAATTGCAATAGTCCCAGAGGATCAAGAGATGGCAATTTTCATTTGTCCTTATGGCACCTTTGCCTTCCGGTGTATGCCATTCGGTCCTTGCAATGCTCCCACCACTTTCCAAAGGTGCATGCTGTCAATTTTCTCATGTATGGTGGAGGACATTCTTGATGTGTTCATGGATGACTTCTCAGTTGTAGGTGACTCATTTAAAGAATGCCTTAAGAATTTGAGCTTGGCATTAAAAAGGTGTGTAGAAAATAACCTAGTGCCAAATTGGGAGAAATGCCACTTCATGGTCAAAGAGGGATTGTGCTTGGGCAAAAAATATTAGAGAAGGGTATCAAATTTGATCAAGACAAAGTCAAAGTGATTTCAAGGTTGCCACCACTGCTAAATGTGAAAGAAGTCAAGAGCTTTCTTAAGCATGCAGGCTTCTACCACCGTTTCATAATAGACTTCTCAAAACTTGCATTACTAATATGCAAGCTTTTTGAAAAAGAAGCAAAATTCATTTTTATGACAAATGCTTGAAGGCTTTTCAAACACTGAAAAAGAAGCTCATCACAGCTCAAACAATGATTTTCCCAGATTGGTCTATTCCCTTTGAGATCAAGTGCGATGCTAGTGGATTTTCTCTTGGGGTGGCCTTGGACCAAAAGAAAGATAAAATTTTCCACCCAATTTACTATGCCAGCGAGATGATAAATTTGGCCCAATAAAATTACACCATGGTGGAATAAAAACTCTTGGTAGTAGTGTATGGATTTGTAAAGTTCAGATCCTATCACTTGGGCACCAAAGTAGTAGTCCATACTGACAACTCGGCCATCCGATATTTAATGGACAAGAAAGAGGGAAAGCCACACTTAATTAGGTGGATTATTCTATTAAAAGAGTTTGATTTTACCTTCAAAGATCGAAAGGGTTGTAAAAATCAAGTGGCAGGTCACTTGTCAAGGTTGGAGCCACTCCCAATTGAGCATGAAAATCATTTTTGATAAATAAGTCATTCCCAGATGAAATAATAATGGTGCATTACAAAAGCAAAGTCCCGTGGTATGAAGATTTCACTAACTACATTATTTGTGGAGAGTTGTCGTGTGGGATTGACTCCCAATGGAAGAAGTGGTTCTTGAGAGAGGTTAGATGGTACTCATGGGATAAACCTTACTTGTTTCTTCTTTGTACAGATGGTGTGATCCGATGATGTGTGTCACATAAGGAGTCGAGGGACATTGTTGAGCAGTACAGTGCTTCACATGTTGGGGGCACCATGGACCCATAGGTAGAGCTCATAAAGTTCTCCAAAGTTTCTTTTATTGGCCCACCATCCATAAAGATGTTGTAGATTTTGTTAAGGCATGTCATAGATACTAAATGCATGGTGGAATTACTAGGATGCATGAAATACCAATGAAGCCTACACTCGTGGTTGAAATCTTTGATGTGTGGGGTGTAGAATTCATGGGACTGTTTGTAAGCTTATATGGTAATAAATACAGCTTGGTTTGAGTTGACTATGAGTCGAAGTAGGTAGAGGTAGTTGCACTACCGATCAATGAAGCCAAAGGGGTGACACAGTTCCTAAAAAAGCATATTTCACTCGATTTGGTATCCCCTGAGCAATCATCAGTAACAGAGGCTCACACTTTTGAAACAAGATATTTGAGGGATTTCTCACCAAATATATGGTCAAGCATCGAGTAACAATACCATACCACCCTCAAGCGAGTGGTCAAGTAGAAGTCTCTAACCGTGAGGTGAAGAGTATCTTGGAAAAGACTGTTAATGCTAGTAGAAAAAATTGGTCAAGGAAGTTAGATCACACCCTCTGGGTGTATCGAACCGCCTAAAAAACTCCCATTGGGATGTCTCCTTTTAAAATGTTGTATCGGAAGGATTTCCACTTGCCCGCTGAGTTAGAGCACCATGCTTACTAGGCTTTAAAGAAGATCAACATAGATTGGGATGTGGCCACCGAAAATTGTTTTCTCCATCTAACATAATGGATAAATTTTGGATTTGAGCATCCAAGAGCACGACTATTTATGAAGAGAGAATCAAGAAGTGGCAAGATGCCAAAATTTTGAAAAGAGAGTTCACCTCGGGCAAATATGTATTTTTATATAACTCAAGGTTGAAGCTCTTCCCTGGAAAAATAAAGTCAAGGTAGTTCGACCTTTAAAAGTATTGCAAGTCTCTCCTAATTGGGTTGTGGAGCTAGGGGGAAATGATGGCTCCAAGTTTGTGGTGAATAGCCAAAGGCTCAAGCACTATCTTTTGGGGGAGCCTATTGTACGGAAAACAGATTTTGCCCACTTGATGAATTGAATAAGTACATCATTACATGACGCTAAATGCAGCGTTTCTTGGGAGGAAACCCAAGGAATGTTTACTTTCTGCATTTTTCTAATGGGTGTTCAATATGTAGGAAATGGACTAGTGTAGGAATGAGAGCAAATTATGAAACTGGAAAAATTCGACTGATCTACCAAGCTTACCACCAGAGCATGATATCGATTTTGCCATCAGTTAGAGCCGGGCACTAAGCCCATTTCTATTGCTTCATATCGTATAACACCTACAAAGTTGAGGGAGCTTAAATTTCAGCTGCAGGAGTTGCTTTTTCATTCTAGTGTGTCACCATGGGGTGCATCAGTTCTTTTTGTAAAAAAGAAAGATAGTTCAATGAGGATGTGTATTGATTATCGACAGTTGAATAAAGTGACCGTGAAGAATAAATATCCTATGCCGAGCATTGATGATTTGTTTGATCAGCTTTAGGGGGCAGTGGTGTTCTCCAAGACTAATTTGAGGTCGGGGTATCATCAGTTGCGTATTTGCATGGAGGATGTTCCTAACACAGCATTTATGACCCGCTATGGCCACTATAAGTTTCTTGTTATGTCCTTTAGGTTGACTAATGCCCCAGCTGCATTCATGGATTTGATGCATAGGGTGCTTAAGAACTACTTGGACTCATTTTTGATTATCTTCATATATGATATTTTGGTTTATTAACAAAATAAGTCTGATCATGAATATCATTTGAGATTGATACTCCAGACATTGAGAGAACATAGGAATTATGCTTAAGTTCTTAAAGTATGAGTTTTGGCTTGAGTTTGTTGCTTTTTTGGGACATGTAGTGTCCAAAGCTGGTGTTTCAGTTGATACAACAAAGATTCAGGCTGTTTGTGGATGGCCAAGACCGAATATTGTCTTAGAGATTCACAGTTTTGTAGGTCTGGTTGGTTACTATCGGTATTTTCTTGAGGGGTTTTCGTCGATTGCCGTACCGTTGAACAAATTAACCCGGAAAGATGTTTCTTTTCAGTAGTTGGAGGAGTGTGAGTTGAGCTTTCCTAAGCTCAAGGATTTGTTGACTTCAGTGCTTGTTTTGACCTTGCCAGTGGAAGGTCAGGGATTCTCCATTTACTATGATACATCCGGTGTAGGTTTGGGGGGTGTCTTAATGCAGCAGGGTCGGGTGATTGCTTATGCTTTTAGGCAGCTGAAGATTCATGAGCGTAACTACCCCACTCATGATCTAGAGTTGGCAACGGTAGTGTTTGTGCTAAAGATCTAGTGGTATTATTTGTATGGGGTCAGGTGTGAGATCTTTACTGACCATCGTAGTCTTTAGTATATTATGAGCTAGAAGGAGTTGAACTCCAGGCCGCGGAGATGGATTGAGTTACTGAAGGATTATGATATTTCTATTCTTTATTATCCAGGCAAGGCGAATGTAGTAGCAGATGCCTTGAGTCGTAAGTCAGTCAGTATGGGTAGTCTTGCAACTTTATCGATTTCAGAGAGGCCTTTGGTGGTTGAGGTCTAGTATTTTGCTAACCAATTGGTTATGCTTGGTCCGTTAGACCCCAGTCCTATTTTGTCTTGTGTTGAGGACAAATCTTCTTTGCTAGATCAAATTCGCGAGTGACAATTCGAGGATAAGATGTTGATTGCACACCATGAGGGGGTGTTAGCCGGAGAAGCCAATCGAGCTTCTATTTACTCAGATAGTTTACTTCGGCATGATGGTTGTATATATGTACCTCAGGTTGGAGATTTGAGTCAGTTGATATTGTGAGAGGCTCACAGTTCTAGGTATTCTATTCTTCCTGGTACGACTAAAAATGTATCGTGACCTAAGATAGTTTTATTGTTGGGGAGGAATGAAGAGAGATATCACTAGGTATGTTTCTAAGTGTTTGAACTATCAGCAGTTTATGTTTGAGCATTGCAAACCTGGTGGATTGATGCAGAGACTTCCTATTCCTGAATGTAAGTGGGAGCAGATGACTATGTTTGTGTAGGGTTTGTCGTGCACTAGCAGAGGTTTTGATTTGATTTGGTTTATTGTGGATAGACTGACTAATTTATCACATTTCATACTTACTCATTTCTCCTATAGTGCTGAGTGTTTGGCTCAGATCTACATCCGAGAGGTGGTTAGACTTCAAGGGGTCCCAGTATATATTATTTCTGATAGAGGCACTCAGTTCACTTCACAGTTTTGGCATACTGTTCAGCATGACTTGGGTACTGAGGTGCAGTTGAGCACAACTTTTCATCTAAAGACTGATGGTCAGTCTGAGAAAACTATCCAGGTTTTTGAGGATATGCTGAGAGTTTGGATGATAGATTTTGGTGGTGCTTGGGATCAGCACCTACCTTTAGCAGAGTTCTCTTATAATAATAGTTATCACTCTAGCATTTAGATGGCTCCATTTGAGGTATTATAGGCAGATGTTGTAGATTGCCGATTGGATGGTTTTCAGGCCAGGACTTATTGCTTGATTTGTTGGATCAGGTTCAGTTGATTCAGGATAGGCTGAGAGCAGCCCAAAGTAGGCAGAAGAGTTAAGCTTATTGTAGGCTTCGTGCCTTGGAGTTTGGAGTTGGTGACAGGGTGTTCTTACAAGTATCTCCTATGCATGGTGTGATAATATTTGGTCGACGTGGGAAGCTCAGTCTCAGATACATCGGGCCATATGAGATCCTCGAGAGGGTTGGTGATGTAGCTTATAGGTTGGCTTTGCCTCTTATGCTATCAGTTGTACACCTAGTGTTCCATGTGTCCATGTTGCGATGATATATGCCCGATGAGTCACATATTATTCGAGAGGATTCAGTGCAACTGGATGAGAATCTGTCCTTTGTTAAGGAGCCAGTGAAGAGCTTAGCTAAGGATGTGAGAAAGCTAAGGTCTAGGGAGATTCCATTTGTTAAGATGTAGTGGAGTCATTGTTCGATCGAGGAAGCTACATGTGAGATCGAGAGTGAGATGCGGAAGCAGTATCCACAGTTGATCGAGGCATCAGTACACTCTTTTTCCATCTTCTCCATGCTTTGATTGACCTTCGTGGATGAAAGTCCTTTTTAGTAGTGGTTATTGTAATGACCCTCATGGTTATTTTTT
>JBDJHY010000116.1:10071823-10085505 GCA_039654485.1 Withania somnifera | reverse complement strand
GAGTAACGCTCTAGGCCAGGGTTAGTCTTGTTTATAGGTGGGATGTAGACGCCATCATATCTCAATTTTAAGTTATGACAGAGTGGTATCAGAGCTCTAGGTTAACCGACGTCTTTATCTGTTGGAGTGAGAGTCTAGTAGAGTCCTGTAAATTGGCGCATAGATATTCATATCCTATCTTCTGGAGGCTACGAAATATTTAATAAGAATGACTCTCATTTAAGTCTTTTGTTCCACTGGTTTCCTGGTTATTCACTTTAGTTCTAATCCTTTACAGATGGTTCACATGCATTATATTTTCGGAGGTGATAATGCTTCCCCACCTCAACAGAGATCTCCAGTTAGTGGTTAAGGTAGACCTAGAGGTCATAGGAGAGGCCGGTCTAGAGTTGCTCGACCAGATCTTGCACCCACAGATATACCTCTACCACAGACACAAATACCTTTTAATTATGCATTTTAAGACATGTGGTAGAATATGATTACTATATTTGGTGGATCATCCACATATAATGGTTAGACTTCAACTCAGGGAGCGACAAAGGGTGCATCAACTCCTCCTATTCATCCAGTACAAGTAGAACCAACAATTTCTACTCCATAACTTATTCCAGAAGTACTGCAGTTCGGCCTCCAGTTCAGCCTCAACCTTTAGTTTCTATTATGATTTCTGAGGACCATAAAAAGCATAGTAATTTCACCCGTATAGGGCCTCCAAGATTCTTTGGTGACTCCAGACAGTATCATTATGAGTTTTTTGTAGAGTATGAGGAGAGGTTTTAGATTTTGGGCTTGAGAGATATTCACTGAGTTGATTTCATTGGGTATCAGTTAGAGAGGTAGGCTAAGGCCTGGTAGAGAGTGTATAGGGAGAAAAGACTGGCAGGTCATCACCTATGACATGGAATCAGTCTGAGTATGCTTTCATGATTTAGTGAATTTGCCGGAGTGTTTCCGAGGGATTCAAGGCTTAGTTTATTTATTTGTAAAGGGACCAATGATAGTTTCTGAGTATGAGGCTCATTTTACTAAGCTTTTGAGGTATGGGGATGCTATTATACCGATAGAGGCTGAGTGGGTTCACCTCTTCCTAACTGGATTTATATTAGAGTTACATATGTATGGTGAGCTATTACTTGATTAGGGTAGCCTTTGTTGGTAGTGGTTTACCATGATCGTAATATGGAGAGACTTTATTCATCGGCCTAAGGGGTGGTGATAAGAGACAATGCCTCTATTGAGATATTAATGGGTATCAATCTTTCGGGAGATGGTATGAAAAATGTAGGCCACCACCGTAGTAACATCATATTAGGGACACACTAGTAGAGCGATTTAGGCCTCCTTGCCATCTGCTGATAGAAGTAAGAGAAGCCAACCCATCAAGGACATATCTTAAGGGTTCTGAGGCCATGGTGTCTAGAGTGGCTCAATTAGTGGTTTTGGTTGGGCAGAGGTTAGGCTTGCTATGAGAGTGGTGAGATATGACACTATGATAGAGATGGTCCACAATGCCAGTACATTTATTCAGAAGTACAGGACGATTAGTCTCTTCAGGAAGTACCACAAACGGTAGAGGTGTCCAAAAAGTGACTTGAGGTGGCCATGGTATGGGACATAGGGACATAGGGACATAGGAGGGGACAGAGAAGGAGATTAGAAAGGTGCTGGGCACCGTCGGTTTTATGTCGTACCTGATAGTGCCGGAGAAAAGGCTTATGGTGTAGTGGTTTCTAGTATGTTATCTGTTTGTCACCCTCCAACCTTGGTATTATTTAACTCTAGTTCTGCATATCGTTTCATGTAATTTAAGACCCATTTTGGTTATGTGCAAGCCTTTACCTATTTTGTGAGTCTGTCTACTCTTGTAATTGAGCCTACAATGGCGGATCAGATTCACCAAGATTGTGTTGTGACTATATAGGGGTTGGACACTCGGGATAATCTTTTGGTTTTGGGCATGGTTTATTTTTTTGTAATTCTAGGCATGAATTTCTTATCCCCACATCACGCAATCCTGTATATATATAGTACATATATGTTTGTCATGAAAGTGGTTGCATAAATGTTTCCCTCTAAAACTTTCTCTAGAATTGATAAAATTAGTTCAATTAGAGGATTTTAATTATAGTTTTGATTGTGGGATTGGTTTGTGGTGGTTCTATGATCTATTCTACTGGGTAATTTCTTGATTTCTCTTTAATTTTAAGTTTTTTATATTATATATACTTTATAGGCTTATTTCTTTATTTTCTACCATTGGTTTGATCCCTATTTTGTACCACATGGCTTATTTCTTTATTTTGTACCATTAGTTTGGATTCCACTCCCTCTATTTATATATAAATATGGGTCTTGTTTTTGTCGTCTTGAAGCATGGGTTGTGTTTTTGCTATATTCGTGTGAATTCAAAGCTTGTTCGTGATTTTCGAGCATTCCAGCATGCTTTTTGAGGTTTCTATAAGAATTCAAGTAGGCTACGACTTACTCCTTTTAGATTGGGTATTTAGCATTGCATATGTTAGGTAAATTTCCAGCTTGGGGATAGGTTATTAGTTTAGTGCCCCGTACTTATATTACTTTGGCCTAGTTCTTATTTTTCTAGCCTTCTCCATTGTACATATATCCTTGGGGATAAGTGTCCCCTTTCGCATGTTTCATGTTGTCTCTGGAACATAGATGAGGTTTGGGAGGGGATTATACTAGTGGTTAAAGCTTAGCGACTATCCCCTGGATTATTGGATTGGTGGCTTAGAGATGATTTAGGAAGGCCGTTTTATCTATTACTTGAACATAATATCTTTCCACTAAAATAAAGGAAATGGTTCATTCCACAAACCAAAAAGCATTTAACGAGTATGCATTGGTGTTTTAAAAGTTAACTTGGTTTTGACAGTGTAGTAATTGGAAACTAATTTTCCTATATCTATATTATATGTATCCATGACTACGAAGCAGTATGGAGTTATTTTCTTACACTACCTGATCTTATTTCACTGTCACTCCTAGTTATTGGGTATTTCTTACATGGAGCATTTGGGTTTTTGTGGTTTCTGATTCACCTATTTGGATAGTCTTGAGTTTTCCACTGAGATATGATATATGCTTGGGATTTGGCATTTATTCCCTAGTTGGATTTTTATGAGTTTTTTATATGCATGTGCGCTCGGGTACTCCCCTGAGAGAATCCAACTCTTACTTGAGGATTTTGTACATGGGATTAAATCCCTCCACGGACCCTTCAACCTGGGATGCCATGCGTACGGTATGTTTTCTGGCTAAGGGAAGGGTATACAAGATTTTGAGGGATAAGTATATAGGAAAGCCTTCTATGGGTCCACCCCTGGAAGAGTCATGTACTTGAAAGGGTGTGTATATGAACTATTTACTTTTCACATCACTCATTTGCATTACATTTCTTTGCAATTTTTTTACTCTTCGGGACTTATGGGTGGAGTCCTTTTTGGGTGACTTGCTTCCCTGGTTGTGCCTATTGGTAGTATGGTATACCGGCCAGGTATGTTTGCTAGTGGACTTTATTTTCTCTTTTCTATCTCCTCCGAATACTGTTCGTTCATTAGCTTTATTTGTTGTTAGCTTAGCCTGTTATTGGTTTTATATTCTCTTATTGGTATTTCCTTGTGTAGCTTGCATTGGGGTTCCAGGTATGCGTCACGTTGGTGATAATGTTTTTATGACTTAGGATCCCTATATTCATACATAGTTGATTCTCCTTTGTACTTTCTTTCTTTTTCTGTGACTACCAATCCTTTTCTACCTGCTATGTGATCACACTTTACCTTGTCTTCTGAATACTTTTGCCTAGTAGGCCTATGATACCTACTGGGTACCCAGTGTTTTTGATACTCATGCTACACCATTGCATTTTTTATGATGCAGGTTCTAGTATGAGTCAGCAGGGTGAGTGCGAATGTACAGGATAAATCAGAGTCGTTTTAGGAGATACGACAAACATCTGGCATTCTTGGTGACCTATTTTCCTTGTATCGTTAGAATTGTACTTAGGATCCTGGATAGCTCATTTTGTAGTTTCCCCATTCAGGATTGTATTTTGTGTATAGATGCTCGATAATCATGACACCAGTTTTTAGGGGATTTACTTAATGTTATGTGTTCCTATTTCTTCTTCTTCTTCTTCTTCTCTATTTTCTTTTCTTTTTGGAACTCTGTATAGGCCCACCACTTAATCTCTAGGCTAGGGTTAGACTTGTCTACAAGTGGGATGTAGAAGCCATAACAACTCGATTTTTGGGTTGTGGAAAGTGTTTAGGAGTAAAAGCAGAGTAAGAACATGTAGCTATTTTTTTACGATTATCATTGATGTACTCTTAGAATAAAAATTATTTACAAAGAAATAATTTTAATTCATTTTCTTCCAAAGAAAATATGATATCAAAATTTATTCATCATGTAAACATAAAATTAGAGTAGTTTATATATTTTTTTTTGAAATGTTCCGCGTATGTATAATAATTTCAACATAAATCTTTCAAATTTCAAAATACTAATTTATGTGATACACTTTAATTATGTGTCAGTTTCAAATAAATTATATATTTCTATATTCATAATGACCATCAAGGTTATTTTCTAATTTCCATGCACTTTGACTATTTTATTTTTCCTTAGTTTCAAAATACCAAACTAAATTTGATTCCATTGTTTCTTTGGGAATGAAGTGAGTTTTGAGTAATATTTTGGAAATCTTGAGTTTTAAAGATGTAAAGTGTGAAATATGGAACTCTAGGGGTCATTTAGAGTTCAAGACCTCAAAATAAAAATCTGTTGATTCCATCAGCTTCGCAATGTTGATTTTGGTCTAGTAGGACCTTTATTTTCTATTTTAGCACTTTTGTGGTCATTTTGAGGGGTTTGATAGAATAAAGTTGAGCTTTTAAGATAATGTTTGAATTTAATCAACATTCAAACTTAGATTTCCCAAATTGAAAATCCGATGACTTTCCTAAATTCAGGAGGTGATTTTTGGTCTACAATGATGTTTCTTTTATTTTTCGTGAGCCCCAGAGGAAGTTTAGTCATTATTGTGATTTTAGTTGAAAAATAGGCCCTTAAAGAGTACCAGATGAAGGAAACCTCAGAAGCATGTTTTTGTGGTTCCGTTAAATCCATAACATCAAAATTGGTATGGTTGCATATATGATTTGTTTGCACGGGATTCCAAACGAATCCTTAGGATCCATTAGAAACATTCTAAATATGAATTTTTTTTTATTTTGTTAATGTCTGGGCCACAGGAGCATCACCACGTTAGCATCCCTCTCTCGCAATAGCAACGAGCTTGGATATTCTTCTTCACATTCGCAGTCCATTGGCTAAATTTTCAAAGAACAAGTTCTTCATTAGGCATCGGTATCACGGGGAAGCGTCGCGATCACGATGAGTAAGTTAGGTCTGTCCTCCATATTCGAGTTTGAGGGTCGTGGTTACGTAAGAGGCACTATTCATGTCACAACCTAATTTCTTGAATCATGATGGCATCTACTATACCACTAGTAGGAGAACCAATCCCATAGTCCGAAGTCGATGCGAAGGACTACTATATCAAATGCGGAAGTATAATAATAATAATATGAATAAATATGGAAGTTTAAGATCAAGTAAATCCCAAAAACCTGGCATCAGTATCAACGAACCACTAAGAATAGAAACAAGAAATCCAAAATACCTAATACAACTATGTATCCGGATACATGGAGATCAAATTAAGTGCCAAAGCCGAAGAGAAGCAAGTAAAAGTCGGACGCTAAGCTCACCCTGAGTCTCCAAAGTAAAATATAACTTCACAAATAGCTGGTTGTGATCACGGTTGGAAACCTATACTCAGATTTGCACATGTGCAAATGTAGTATGAGTACAAGCTTCCGAAGCAACCATACCTAGTAGGCTTTAAAGGCCCACTGAGCACATAACAATAATAAAATAAGTAAATACGGAATACAATAAAGAGGTCACAGAAGAAAATAGCACAACTAGGGAAAGCTAGCTACTCAAATAAGGATCAAATACCAGTAAACAAGTATCGCTAGCTAATCACACAAAAGGATTTCAGGCAATGAAGGAAGACGTACCCGGAATCCTTGCAACAATATATGTGAATAATAATGCAATAAATAAGAGTCAAAAAAAGATAGGAGTAGAACGTGGATGGTATACCCGTAACCTCAAGTAAAAAAGTACACGACTAAATAAGAGCATGAGGCACAAAATCCCACATGACATGAAGCAACAATTAACAAACCATGACAACTAAGTAGTAATAGAAATAATAAATTTTACAGGTTTTCGGAGGATTGATTAGTTGTAAAACGCTTTCGTTTTCACTTTATAATTAGACCATCTAAGGACGAAGCTGAGTACCATTGTTGAGAACTCACTCCTTGCTTTCTTGCACTTTTCTTCAGATGTTGAGCCCCGACATCATTGCTTCTTTCTCCCTCATTAGTCTAAGCATAGTTCAAGGATTTATAGGTAGTTAAACTTCCGTTCACTAGTTGTCAAGGACCCCTCATTTATTTTTACTTTTTAAGTATCTTTACTTTTTACATACATCCTTATTTACATTCTAATTCCTTTGTAATTAATTCTATAGAGGCTTGTGAATGGTGGTAGCCTGGTCATTGTGAATTTTTTTACATATATAGATTGATATGGTTTCCCGTGATTAGGGTGATTGATGTCTCTTACATCCGCATTTATTTCCCTTCTAGTTAGATGGCCTATCGAGTTTGAGAAGGTAGGTGCCATTATGTCTGAATTTTGAGTTATGACAAGTTGGTGTTAGAGCCCTAGGTTTGTAGGTACTAGTTTTCACAAGCTAAGTTTAGTAGAGTCTCGGGGATCAGTGCCTCAATGTTTGTTCTTATCCTCGAGAGGCTATATAACTCTAGGAAAACATCTCTTCGTTCTTTTATTTCTATCTAGCATGGTTGATTCGTGTGTGCTGAGTCCTTTTTTGTTTTTTCAATAAATGGTGAGAACTAGAGCTACCGTTGACTAGGCTGAGTAGCATATTCCTATGCCTGTTACTCGAGGTAGAGGTTGGTCCATTGATAGAGCTAGGGGAAGGGAAATGGGAGCATCCCTAGTGAGAGGTCATGCCAGGGCTACCTCTGCGAGGATGGACATGTCCCACTTGAGTATGTTCAGCACTGCTATTATCGGACACATTGCTCTGAGTCTTGGGCATATCAGAGATCATAGAAAAGGGCGGTGTGCTGTAGGGTTTACAAAAAAAAGCAGGAGAAGAGACCCGGAGCAAAGAGCTATACTAGTAATTCAAGTTTCAGTAGGCCTGCCACCAGAAGCTTCTATCCAAGTCGGTAACTATCCGTGGTTTATATTACTATGGGACATCTGCCCTTGGTTCAGAAATAGGTAGGGAGAGAACCCGCGGTGAAGAAATAAAGAGATCCTTCTATATAGAAATCTCAATTGAGAAAATAAAACAAAAATTCCTCTTTTGAAGTATGAACAAAATCACCATTATTCTGCAGGCCTAGTGAATTCATTTTTTTCATAAGAGGTTCCCATAGGTCCTATCCAAAAACTAAGGAAATCATATGACAAGTCGATTTACGTCATCAGAATGTGAACTTAGAGAATAGGGATAGCCACCGATCTCTCATATATTTCATGAGTAACAGATTTTGAGTATTAGGAATATGGATACAGTCATAAATGAGATATATGATGATCAGTAAATGAGATATGATAAGTTCCATAATATGGAACCACTACAGTTTCAGGGTGGGCAGTATGAGGACCCATATGATTTTTTGACAACATTTCTTGAGCTACTATAAATCTTATGGTTGGTTCAATCTCATGGGGTGGATTATACCATCTTACAATTTAGGGGTAGCCAGAGAGTGGTAGCATTTCTATATTGATTCTAGACCCACTAGATCTCTTTCTCTAACTTGGGAGACATTTTCTCAAGCCTTTGTTAATAGATATGTATTTTTCAGTTTGAGGAATGCCATTCAATTCTTGATTGATGGATTAGAAAAGGAAGTATAACAGTGAACAATGATTTGTCCCATTTCTATGATTATGTCAACATGTCTTGTCTATATTTCTAGATGAAAGGGATAATATAGCCAAGATCATGAAGGGGTTGATTCATCCTCTCAGGACAAAAAAATTCATAGCCTCCCAGTCTAAAGGATCTACTTTTCAGAGTGTGATAGCTACGACTAGAGGTTTTGAGTAGTTTCATAGTGATCAGGTTAGTGAAAGTAGCAGCAAGAGGTTCTGTTCCTTGTACAATTCTCAGCCACCTCATATGGAGTCAGGGGATCTTTTAGACATGGTATTCATTCTCACCGCCAAACACCCAGGAAGACATCAGGCCTCTAGTACTAGAAAGACAGTTCAGAATGCTTTTAGCATGATATAGAGCTCTTACGAGTCTCATCCGAGGTTTTCAGGTTGGGGTGGATATCATGGGTCTTAGAGTTCTTCATATAGTCCTATAGTCCCTAAATCATGATATAATTGAGGTGATACTAGTCATATACAGAGGTTCTGTCTCTAGTGCATGCAGTTAGAGTCTCACTAGGCTTCTCAGGCCTCTCATGCTCCAGTTAGAGCACTGACACCTCTGATTAGATGTAGAGGAGGTAGAAAAACAGGTAGAGGTACACAGATTGGCAAGGGCACATCGAAGGTAGGGAAAGGTTTGCGTTATGCTCTATTTCATCCCAAGGTAGGCGCACACTGTTTTATGACTTTCTAGGGAGACCCAGACTGATATTTAGATGCAGGGATCACAAGTATCATCCCAATTTTCCATAGACCTGTATATGTATTCTTTTATTCGGTATCTACTCAGTCTTATATGTGTACATACTTTTTTATAGGTTTTGAGATATTTGACTATACCTATTTGTGTCTCTACACCCGTGGGTTTGTCTTTAGTGGTGGATTAGGTGTGTCGATCCCGTCTTGTTGTCTTGACGAGGTACGAGACTTGGGTGGACCTTATATTACTTGATGTGGTAGATTTTAATATTATTTTGGGCATATATTGACTTGCCTCGTATAATTTTGTTCTAGATTTCCATGCTAAGACTTTTACTTTGTGTATCCCTGATACCTTGAGAGTAGAATGGAAGAGTAAATGTAGGTTGTATCCTCATAGATTTATATCTTTCTTTCAATCTAGGCATCTAGTCGAGAAGAGGTTTTATCTTATTTAGACTTTTTTCGAGATGTTATTGTTGATTTCCCTTCCTTAGAGTCGGTCCCTAAGGTTAGAGACTTTACTAATGTGTTTCTGACAAACCTTCCTAGTGTTCCACCTGATAGAGACATTGGTTTTTACATTGGTTTAAAGCTGGGCACTAAGCCTATTTCTATTCCTCCTGACCATATGTGTCTTGTTGAGTTAAATGAGTTAAAGGATTAGTTATAGGACTTTCGTAGCAAGGATTTCATTCATCTTAGTGTGTCACTTTAGGGGTGCACCAGTCTTTTTTGTGAAGAAAAAGGATGGTTTTATGTGTATTTATATTTACTAGAGGTAGTTGAACAAAGTGACCATGAAGTACAAGTACCCATTATCTCGCACTAATGATTTATTTTACCAGCTCTAGGGTGCTAATATCTTTCCTAAGATTGCTTGAGGTCCGAGTACCATCAGTTAAGGATTAGTCCTTCAGATATTCCTAAGATGGATTTACAGACTAAATATAGCCACTATGAGTTCTTGGTGATGTATTTTGGGATTATTAATGCCCCATCAGTGTTTATGGAGTTAATGAACTATGCATTTTTCCCTTATTTGGATTTTTTATTGCTTTCTTCATTGATGACATCTTGGTGTGTGCTAATACCGAGGCATATCATGTTTTAAACTCGAGGATGGTGCTTCAGAGGTTACGAGATGAGAAGTTATATGTTAAATTCTCAAAGTGTGAGTTTTTATTGAGTTTGGTGACATTTTTGGGACACAATATGTCCATGGAGGATATTATGGTTGACCAACCGAGGTAGCAACTATGCGTGATTGGGTAAGATCTTCTTCGCTAACTAAGATTCAGAGTTTTGTTGGTTTAGCTGGGTATTATAGGAGCTTCAAACAATGTTTATCATCTGTTATAGCTCCATTGACTAAGTTGACTCAGAAAATTTAGCTTTTCAGTAGTCGGATGAGTGTGGGAATCTTTCAAAATCTCACGTCCTTATTGACTTTCTCCTATTTTTAATTTTCTCATGGAGGGTAAAGGCTTCACCGTGTATTATAATACTTCTAGAGTTTTCTTGGGTTGAGTATTGATGTAGGATAGTAAGGTTCTATCCTATGCTTTAAGGTAGTTGAAGGTACATGAGAAGAACTACCCTACTTATGATTTGGAGTTTGATGTGGTTTCATTTTTCTTGAAGTTGTAGAGACATTACCTTTATGGAGTGCATTGCGTGTTGTTCACTGATCACAAGATTCTTCAGTACATCTTCAACAAGAAGGATCTTAATTTGAGAAAGCGTCGTTGGTTAAAGTTGCTAAAGGACTATGATATCACTATTTTGTATCATCAGGGCAAGGACAATATGGTGTTGGATGCCCTTATTAGGAAGTCCTAAAGTATGGGTAGTTTTTCTTTAATCCGGGTCGAGGAGCGACCTTTGGATATATATATTTAGAGTTTAGCCAACTGTCAGGTTAAATTGTAGATTTTGGATAATGGTAATGTGATTTCGTATTTCAAGGCCCCCTAATAATTGGTGGAGCAGATCCGTGCTATATAGTTTGAAGCTACTAGATTGAGGACCATTCGTGATAAGGTATTGTAAGGTGAGGCTAAGGAAGTTGTGTTGGATTTTGAGGATTAGAAACCCGGTGTCCCTAAATCTGGTGACTTAGTTAGGTTGATCTTAGATGAGGCCTACAGTTTGAGGAATTCCATTTATCCAGGGGAGAAAAAGATGCATCATGATATGAGTCAGCATTACTGTTGTACGGTATGAAGAATGACATTTCAGATTTCGTTGTTAGGTGCCTAAACTGTTAGCAGGTGAAGTTTGAGCACCAGAGGCTTGGAGATGTATCATAAAGGTTGCCCATTCCCCAACAGAAATGGGAACCTATAGCTATGGACTTTATTATTGGGTTACCAACTACATCGGTTGGTTTTGACTTCACTTGGATGGGTTTTGAGAGATTAAATAAGTATAAGCATTTCATTCTAGTGAAGGTGAAGTACAGTTCTTAGGAGTTAGCTCATATTTATATTATCTAGATAGTTTTGTTGCATGGGGTTCATATTTCTAGAGTACTATGCAGTATGAGATGGGTACTTAGCATGATTGAGCATAGCCTCCCTAGACTGATGGACAGTCTGAGTGTACTATTTAGGTACTTGAGGATATTGTGAGAATCCATCATTGATTTTGGTGGTCATTGGGATTTACTCCTACTGCTTGTAGAGTTTTCTTATAACAATAGTTATCATTCAAGTATTTAAATAGTGCCTTTTGAGGCATTATATGGTAGAAGATATAGGTCTTCGATTGGATGGCTCGAGACTTATGAGGAGAGACCGTGGATACTGATTTGTTTAGAGATTCCATGGAGAGAGGTGGATTGATTTATACTTGACTACTTTCTTGCCAGAGTAGGCAGGAGAACTATGTTGATAGGAGGGTTAGGCCTTTTAGAGTTCATAGAGGGAAATACAGTGTGATTGAAGGTGTCACCCATTAAGGGTGTATTGCAATTTGGGAAGAAAGGGAAGCTTAGACCTAAGTTCATTGATCCTTTTCAGATTCTAGAGCAGAAGGGTAAGGTGGCTTACTAGTTAGCCTTGCCACTTAGTTTGTCTGCGTTCAGTCTTTCATGTTTCTATACTTTAGAGGTATATTTCTAATTAGTCTCATTGCTTTAATGGGATACTTTGAGTTTGGACCCATATTTATCATTCAAAGAGGAGTCAATTTACATTTTAGATAGACAGGCTCGGAGGTGTTGGACCAAAGAGATATTTTCAGTGAAGTTGCATTGGAATTCTCGACCGATAGTGGATACTTGGAAGATCGAGTTAGATATGCATAACCAGTACCCTCAACTATTTGACCATTTAGGTACTTCTTCTTTCTAATGTTTGAGGCGAACATGGTTTTTAGTGGTGGATGTAGTAATGACCCTCAATGTTATTTTTCTATTTTTCATGAACTTTGATTGTTTCATCCTTCTCGTAGTTGCATTAGTCCAAACTAAGTTTTTTTTTCATGGTTTCTTTGAGAACGAAATGGATTTTGAGTAAGATCTTGTAAATCTTGAGTTTTAAAGATGTTAAGCATGAAATATGGAACTCTAGCGGTCATTTAGAGTTTGGGACCTCAAAAAAAAAAAATCCATTAGTTTCACCAGCTCAGAATGTTAATTTTGGTCTAGTAGGACATTCATTTTTTGTTTTAGCTCTTTTATGGTGATTTTAGGGGTTTGAAGGGATAAAGTTGAGCTTTATAAAAAAAATGGTTGACTTTGTTCAACATTTGGACATAGAGTGCCCGAATTGATAATCTGTTGATTATGGAGGTGGTTTTTTCTAGAATAATTTCTCTTTTATTTTTTGTGAGCCCTAGGGACATTTTGGTTATTTTGGTGATTTTAGTAAAAGAAATTGGACCCTTACCGAGTATAGGGTCAACGAGACATAGTATGTGTTCCGTTGAGTTTAAAAAAATCAAAATTAATGTGGTTCTATATATGGTTTATTAGTATAGGATTCTAAATAAATATTGATAATCCATTCAAAACATTCTAAATGTGAAAAAGCTCCTATTTAGTTGTTGTTGTCTGGGACACTGTAGCATCACCGCGATCCATCTATTTCTCATGATTATGATGGGATCTTGTTCTTTGTATTCGTGGTCCACTGGCCGTGTTCACAAAGAGAAAGTTCTTCATTGGCATTGAAATCATGAGAGAGGTTGTAATCGCAATGAGTAAGTTAGTCCTGTGCTCCACGTTTACGATTGAAGGCCACAATTGCAGAAGAGGAGCTGTTCACCTAGGATGGTTTTTAATGAAAAACTTTATGAAATCCTTCATACTTTCATGAAAAAAACCGAAGATAAAATACCATTTTTACAAAGTGTTATCAAGGATTTCGAAAATATCAATTGGGTAAGATTTCTAAACCACTTTTCAGCACTTTCTCATTACTTCAACATGATTGTTTCTTAAAACTGGAAGGTTTTTTATCCAAAAAATGGCAATTTCAAGCATGAAAATGAAAATGATAAAAATCTTGATTTTACAAAATATATGGATTGAGTTTTCTGTAAGACTTGATAAATATTTATATTTCAGAAGTAATAGGCAACATTTTTACGATAAAGTTCAGGCTTTGACCCCGTGGTCCCAGACTTAGTCTTTGAATTAACTTTTAATATTTGAGTTATGGGTGTTAATTAATGTATAAGTTCTTGTATGTTTTGTGTTATAACTAGATTGTGCATGGTTGGAGGCTATTTGAAAAGGAAAAGCTCTCAAGTGATTTGTTTCATTAATGTTTAAGGAAAGTTGAAGTCTATTTACTCTTTTTATAAAGTGTTAATGATTTCTTAATAGTTGGTCGTAATTTTAGAGAAATGGGTTCTTCGGGGTTGATATTATCAAGTATGTTGGGTTTAAG
>JBDJHY010000116.1:9902230-9919896 GCA_039654485.1 Withania somnifera | reverse complement strand
TGTAGTAGTCCTCCGCTTCGGCTACGGACTACCGGGTTGGTTCTCCTACTGGGTGGATAGTAGGTGCCATCATGATCTGAGAAATCGGGTCGTGACAGTCGGACATGACATTGTTCATCTGGGTTGGGGTTGTCGGATCACGCAAATCGGCTTGAATTGACTTAGCCCATTTAGGACCAGACCGACACCGGTCCAGGCCAATTTTTTTACCAGCCCGGATCGGACCAACCCATCGACAGGCTTAATTCCACATTACTACTTAACAATTCTAAGTTATTTTTCATTAGTTCAAGTTACTACTTAACAATTTTAAGTTTCTAGTAAACAATTTCAAGTCACTAGCTCACAAGTTCAACTTACTATTTAACAATTCCAAGTTCTTACTTAACAATCACAATTTCAAGTTACTACTTAACAATTTTAAGTTTCTACATAAGAATTTCAATACACTAGTTTACGAGTTCTCGACCAAAACGACACTTACAACTTTCAAAAACTCCAAAATAACTATCAAAATAAAAGTAGAACCAAATAGATTTGTCAGTAGATATTCTATCAACATAACTTTAATTTTGATTGATATCACTGAACCGAACAGCCTACAGAAGCTGGCAGCTTGCATATCGATAGAAATTCTATCAATATATGTTGATATTTTTCGATCGATATATAATGGCTTTTTCTTATCAAATTGTACTTATTTTCAACCATACGAAAAGCTAATATACTTTTGAGAAGAGGGAAAAAAAAGAGCATTTTACAACTTTGTTTATTTTGACCCCACATCTCCTATCAATACACAGTAATCCATTGAAAATCCAACGGTTGTTTTTTTGTCAACTTACAGCTCAAAAGAGCAGAAAGTTGTCTTCAAAATCTAAAAAGTATATACTATACTATTTTTAATGCCTTCCCAAAATATAATTCTCCCTATTATCAAATTTATATTCAATTTGTGATGGTTATAAAAGGTGGCAAAATGAAGCTAGAGTTCGAGTTACGATATTTAATAGAGCTCAATAGCTTTAATTAAAATTATATATTTATATTAAAAAGTTTTCTTAATATGCATATTAAGTTATTATTAAATAATTTAATAATAAGCTTTCTTAATATGCATATTAAATTATTATTAAATATATAATTTTTATTTTTAAATTATTAAAAGGTGGCAAAATGAAGCTAGAGTTCGAGTTACGATATTTAATAGACCTTAATAGCTTTAATTAAAAATTATATATTTATATTAAAAAGTTTTCTTACTATTAAATTTATTATTTTTCAAATTTAACATTAATAAACTCCATATGACAAGTTAATATATAATAAAATGATTTATGTGACTTGGCATGGTATTTAAGAAAATAAACAAGAGTTTTAAATTTTATTGCATTAAATTAAAGTTGTGTCAAATGTATCAAAATATCCTTTAATATTATGGTCCTAATGATGTCTTGCGGCAAGTTGTAATTAAAGTAATTATGAAAAAGAAAATGATAATTTTTTAGATAAATTAAAAAGAAAATAGGTTATTTATTTTTAAATAAAGAGAGTAATAGTTTGACTTACAATCAAGTATTTATAAATATTTAATTATTTTATTAATACCTGTACAAAATATGAAAAAAAAAGTCAAAAACTATAAGTGAAACTCTAGATAAACTCTTCATGTTGGATCACTGGTTGCTGAAGTTTTTAGATTATGAAAATTCACCCAACTCGACCTAAAAAAACAACCATTGAATTTTCAACGGATTACTGTGTACTGATAGGAGATATGGGATCGAAATAAATAAAATTGTAAAATGATTTGTTTTCCTCACTTCTCAAAAGTATATTAGTTTTTCGTAGGGTTGATAATAAGTACAGTTTGATTAAAAAAAAAATCATTATATGTCGGCAGAAAAAAATACCAATATATATGTTGGTAGAATTTCTATTGATACGTAAGTCATCTGTTTTTGCAGTCTGCTCAATTCAGTTCAGTGATGTCAGTCAAAGTTAAAGTTATGTCGGTACAAAATTTACCGATAAATCTGTTTTGATTTTTTTTATTATTTGATGATTATTTTGGAGTTTTTGAAAGTTTGAGGTGTCATTTTGATCGAGAACTCCTAGTTCACTAACTCAAGTTACCAATTAACAATTTCGAGTGATAGCTAATTCACAATTTGATGTCACTGCTTAACAATTTCAAGTCATTACTTTACAACTTCAAGTCATTATTTAATAATTTCATATCAGTAGATTACAATTTCAAGTCACTACTTAACAATTTCAAATTTATACTTAACAATTTCAAGTTTATACTTAACAAATTAAAGTTAATAGAGTTCACAATTTCAAGTCACGAATTAACAATTTCAATTCAGTAGCTCAAGTTACTACTTAACAATTTCAAGCTGCTAGCTAAAAATTTCAAGTCACTAGTTCACAATTCAACTTACTACTTAATGATATTAAGTTTCCATTTAATGATTTCAAGTCACTATTTGACAGTTAAATCAACTCAATAATTTATTTATTCACAATTCCAAATTAACAATGGTGCACTACTTAATAATTCCAACACTTCAAGTAAAAATCAACTTCGTATCATGCAAAAATTCACAATTAAGTCAACCCAAACTTAATTAATTCACAATTTCAAGTCAATACATAATCAATTTCACAATTTTATTACACCAAAATAATTATTTCATTACATAAGGACTACTTTTTCTTTACATAAAAGGATTGGATTACATAGTCAAACAAAATCTATAACAACAAGAAATTTTCAATATAATCAAAGTCACAAAATTCAAAAAACCCTAATAAATTCAACAAATCATAACTAATTCAATAAAGTCATAACAAATTCAATAAATTAATTTTGATAGAACATTAAACTAACTAAAACTAAATTAATTTAACAATAATTAAATTTGAAAGAAGAAAATCTTATCTTTGATTTTGAAGTTTTAGTACAAATAAGAAGGCAACGAAATGAAGAAGAAAGTGAAAGGGAGGGTCCGTTGTGGGAGAGGGAGGAGGGTTTGCCAGATTCTTAGGAGTAATGGGGTTGGTGGTTCAATTTTTGGTGGGTGGATCGGGTGAGGAAGAGAGTGAAATTATAAATGAAAATACTTCTTCCGTATATAAAGAAAAAAGCACAAACAAGTGATTTTATCCGTTGTTTTTTAAAATATTTGGCTTTGTTGATAAAAAAAAAGACTGACAAAATCACATTTTCTGTCATTATTTATTTATTTATTAAAAAATTGACGGACGGAGTGATTCTGTTCGTCACTTTTATTAAAAATAAAATGTAAATTATGTATAAATATTTTTGCAAAAAAATTCACGAACATAAAAGCGACAGACGAAACCCCATTGTTCGTCGTTTTTGTTAAAAAAAAATAAAAGTGACGGACTTCGTGGTTTCCTTTTTGGAGAGACGCAATCCGTCGCTTTTTTCCTCATCATTTTTAAAACTATTTTAATAGTGTTTAACTTTAAAAGCCAAAGATCTTTCAAAATAGCAAATATTTTCTTTCCATTCTTAAACCAACCATGCAAATAGACTAAAAACGACATAGTGCACCAATGGAAAAGAGTAAAGTGATAATTCGAGTCAAAAATAAAAAAAAATAACCTAGAGGGTCATTATACAGTACTTGTATGCATCATACCAATAAATTATAATTATTTTTCCCTCTCAATTGGTTCATGATCAGGAATCAAATATTTTTCATCTAATAAATTTTGATGTACAATTTATGACTAAAGGATATATCATGATGCATAGAGATGGATTCGCCAGAAGAGATTGTGGATATATGTTAGCTTTCCTAACGTAATGGGGAGATAATAGGAAGCTATGATATAAATTATGAATTATCATCAATACGATCCTCATTTGAAAGATAATTCAAGTTAAATATTGAAAATTTTTATTGACCCAAAATGAATTTCATATTTAGCTGTAAATATTCTTATTCAGTGTCTATGAAGGACAAAGTCTATGACATTTATAAAGCATGGTAGATCAATTGGTTCTAAATGCAATGACTTTAAAAAAAGTAAAAGAGCAAATGATTATAATAAGGAGGCAATATACTATAAAAGAGCTTATGACGTAACACTTCATGAGACCTCATGGAAGGTTTAGGTGTCTAGAAAAAATAATGAATTGATGAGATCTCAATAAGTTATGTCACATTCCGAAATGATACAAAATAAAATTTGTCGATGATATCTTTTATACAATATGACATTGTAAGAGATTATGAGATCTGAACCCTACGTTTATTTACGGATGCTAATGTACAAATTGTTATCAAGTGAAATATTGTATTTTTTTGTTGGCGTAAAGCTTATTTGACTTACAATTTAGACATAGAAGATGTCATAAAGGATTCAAGATATCTTAAACATATATAAGTTTCTGAAAAGCTTTTCTATAATCCTTGTAAGACATAAAGTAATGATTTGAATATTATTGAAACTCTTGATGAGTTTTCAAAAGAAATAGCTTATTTGCTGAAAAGAGAAACTAGAAGACTTGAATTGGTCCTGAAATATCATATTTTATGCAATTGATGAATTTATACATCTTGTTATAACTATGAGAATGATATAGTTAGATTTCTATATGGAGATATGAAGATAAGACCATTTGCATACTGCAAATGAATGTGCTTGTATGAATATGTTTATCCTAAAAAATATTATCAAGATTTTGTTGATCGTGAAATACAGATATTCTAAGGATATACTCAAAAGTTTGATTTAAAACAAATCATATGTGTGCATTATCTAAGTGCTATCATATCATTCATTCTAGAGGGTCTTATGGCTACTATTCCAAATGCAATGGAGTTTCTTTACAAAGAAGGTTCCAATATTGTATTAAAATGATGACACTTGCATAATTCAAGTGAAAGAAGAATATGTTAAAGGAGATAAAGTAAAGCACATTTCACCAAATTTTTTTATATATGTGATCTTCGAAGGAATGGTGAGATCAACGTGCAATGAGTTTGTTCGAGTGATAATATGGTTGATTTATTCACCAAGTCTCTACCAACTATAACCTTTAAGAAAATAATGCACAAGATTGGACTGTGACGATTCAAGTCTTTGTATTGATATACTCATTAGAAGGAGTCAATACGCATTGTACCCGTTTTTACTTATAAGATTTTATCCCATTGAATTTTTCTTGGAATATTTTTAATAAGGCAGCCAGATGCGTATTGTTAGAGATGTGTACTTTTTTTTTTCCTTCACTAGCTTTCAGATAGACATTAAAGGGGGAGTGTTATTAAAATTGTGTGTATTATAGTGAATTTTTATTTTCTACATCTATCAAGTCAAAAAAAAAATTTACGCCAATTTCTATTTATAAATAAAGGGGTTCTCCTTATTGTAAAACATGCCTCAAAAGAAATAAGAATTTTTCTCTCTTCTTTTTTCTCCCTGAAATATTCTTCCTGTCTTTGTTGTGTTTTTTCGAAACATTTATGTCTTTATTATATATTGTTAGAATAATATATTCTTACATTTTGTTGTTAAAAATCTTATATTCCGTTGTTGGGACTTGAAACTGGGTCTCTCGATGAGAGCCAGTATTCTAACCAACTAAGACTATAATGGAGCTTACAATTGATAGCAACTACAACTATTTATATAGAGTTCTATTGTATGAGAAAATAGTGGAAGAGAATATTCCATAAAATTGAAGTTGGGTTAAATCTATGAGAAATTAATTTACGCTTTACAAGTACTCCCTTTGTTCCATATTAGTTGTCATATTTTGCTTGTTGATTATCAGTTTGACTAATTTTCAAAGCTAAATTTGGTTAAATTAATTTAGTATTTTAAAATTATTATTAGATATTTCAAAACTATACGAAAAGTATTGACTTGCAATTTTCTCCTGTTAGTATGACGAAAAAAATATATCTTAAAATTCTGATCAAAATTTATGTAATTTGATGCTTAAAATATGAATAGAATGTTGGGATGGAGGATTACAATACCTTGAAAACACGCAAATGCGCTTATAAATTCTAAAGAATGCCTTCCATTTGGTTTCTACGAGATATAGTAGCTTCATAGGTTGAATTTACTCTCTTTTTGGTGAGAATGATGTAAAATTATTTCACTGATGTGAGTTAAGGAAGTTGGTAGAGTTGAAGTGTTGCTAGTGAAATAATGAGTGTATTGGATTCCAAAAATTTAAGAATTGGAAGAGTTGAGCCTTTGACTTCTGTAAAATGCCACTAACAGTCTGAGTTGTTCCCATTGCTTTCATATTTTATGCTAGTCTTTAATTTATGTCCTCCTTAATAAATAAGAGTAATTTTTTTTACAGACATAAATTTATATTTTTGTATCATAATATTTACAAATTATGTCTAAACATGACTTCAATTGCCCAAAATTTAGAAACCAACCCATATAAAAGATGAGTACATGCAATTTTATGGTTCTAGTCTTTAGGGGCATGTCACGATTCGAAAATCAAGTCGTGATAGCGTCCACATTTCACCTGTAGACAAGTCTAACTCTAACCCAGAGCAACAACGGAGGGCCGGGTATAAAAAGGATCCCAAAAGAAGAAGAAAAAGAAGAAAAAGAAGAGAGATAAAATAGAAACAGAATGCACAATACATAGCCCAGAACTTGGTATAGTGACCGTAGAGCATCTATATATACAAAAAAGGGTATAAAATGTAACCCACAATAGGGAAAAACTACAAAATGGCTATTGAGACTCCAAGTGATATAGCAATAGAAAACAAAAGAATGATCTGCAAACATAAATCCCCATTGCTTAGTATATCTAATGAACAACACCAACCTACTCTGCACGATTGCATCTGCCCTGATAACTCATACTAAGACATGCATCAAGAAAAGATGCAGAAATATAGCATGAGTATCAAAAACAACGGTTACACAATAAGCATTATATACCAACTAGACAAAAATAAGCATAAGCAAACAAAAGAACAATCCTAGCAAGTAACACAGTGGCATATAGTGTATAACCAAAAAGGGTAACTACAGTAATAGCTAGCAAGTGCAGTGAAGGATCAACTATCAATGTGTGTAGTATCAGCTAACAAGTATGAAAGAAAGCTGCAGGCAAGGCATAACAGATAGAATTAGGCCACGAATAGATCATGAACAAATAAAACACGTACCTGGAGCTCCAATGTAACTAACACAAGGAAATACCAATATGAGACTACAAGACCATCAACCAGCTAACCTAACAGCGACACAATAAGTGCGTGAATAGTACTAATCAGAAACTGAAGAGCACAAGTAATGTCTACTAGAAAACAAACTCGACTGGTACACCATTCTACCGGTGGGTATAGTCAGACAATCAAGTAACCCAATAGGTACTCCCCTCTTAAGTCACAAAGGGTACAAAATAACGCATAGGGGTGCAATGCAAAAGGGTGCTGAAATAGTAAATAAGTGGTCGTATGCACCCTCCCCAGTTTACGAATCTATCAGGAGCGGCCCCATGAAATTTATTCAACCTACCTCGTATACCCTCCCCCCTCCGGCCACCTAACATACCCCTAGTATAGCATTCCAGGTCGAAGGGTCCGTGGAAGGATCTAATCTCACGTACAAAATCCTCTTAAATCTGAATCCAATGCCATGGTCATCAGGTCCAAAAGGACAAAACTTAGTCTCACCATGTATATCATATCTCAGTAAAACTCAGGTACAGCCAAATAGACACAAATTGAAATCTCAGTAAAAACCCAATGTCGCCATGTAGGTGGTATCAGGAAGGCACAATAGTAGTGAGAAAATAGCCTTAAATGATGTGAGAAAATCTCTCCATACTGCTCATGAGTGCAGTCGTGGAAGGTATATATATATATATATAAGTAATCAATTTCCGGTAATTATTCTGTTAAAATCCAGTTACCTTTTAAAACGTTTAATGCATACTTGTAACATAAAATCAACCACTAGGCTAAAATTGGTCTGAGGATACAAACTAGATTTTAAAGGATGACTTCCAATCCCTAATCACGAGGTATAACCTCCCCTAGCCCAACCAAGGCCCCGAGCCCCGAGTAACCGTATCCCAGATGCCATAGCTGCCTAAAGGGCACTTGTTAAGAGACAAGTACACACCCATACAGGAAGACACACGAAGCTACCAAAACTCAATCCACATACCACTAACACCCATACTCGCACCAAGATAGGACACATAACATCACATAAGGTTGTTAACCACCTAAAAAACATGCATCCGGCTAGGTAAAATATTGCCACATAATGCAGCTAACTATCTCGCATAACCATACTCGTCTAAACACAGCCTAAAGGCGCCACACCTTCCCTAATCATACATAATATCCCAGGTAAAGCACGAATAAGCAGTCTACCTATATCCTCTAGATCCACCAACTTAAATCGGGGGATAGCTACTAAGATCTAATTACTAGTATAATCCTCTCCCTAAGCTCATACGTCCAGACTCGGCATATAGCAATACACATCAAAGGTGCTACTACTCCTCCAATCATACTACAATATAGAGTTAGCGTAAGACACGCGGGTAGGAAAATACATGCCCAGGGTAAGCAGTTAAGCTATAAGCCAGCTAAGTAGGCCATAGGCCGGATAATAAGCATATCGGGGTCCAACTAATCATCTTGACCTAGAGATGGCGCATTACCATACATATACAACATTAATATACAGTCTAAATAAAGTAGACCGTAACCTACCTAGATTCTAGCGATGTCCTCGAGAAGCATGCTCCAAATATCCAAAATCACGCACAATGCTCAAAATCACGCGAGGATAGAAAAAAATATAATTCATGTGTCAATACAAGTAAAATAATACCTATATTATTATATAAATAGTAGGATCAAAATCCCAACTAAAATCGGGCTCGTAAACCCTAACAACCCCAAAAAAGAAAATATTTATACCAATGTGTAGAAAACAACTCGTACATCGTACGGTATATAATATTTAGCTAAATTGAACAGTAGAATCAAAAGATATAATCCAGGAAAGTTTATATAATAAAGAATCGAAGAATTACCATGAAGAAATGATCACAGAATCACTGTAACGCATTTCTACGGAGTAGAACTTGATTAAACCACTTAAAAGATCATCAATCTTTGCTAAAAAACATGAGAAAAGCTGAAGGATTTGAGTTAAAATGATGAAAAATATCATAAATTTAACTTATATAGCCAACACCGACTGACTAATAAATCGGTCCTCGCGGACCAATTTTTGACAAATTTTAGAAAGTAATTAACAATGTGTACGTAGTGGAAATGAAGTCCAATTCTAACGCTCCATATATGAAATATTTATATAATCAATAGTCAGACTCAGTGGAATTGATGAAAAGGCTATTTGAGATCGTATAAGCTAATTAAGGCCCAAAAAGTAATAATTATGAAAAAATTTAGCCCGTAAAATCGTCAGGGATCCAATCTATCGACCCTAACAAGTCATAAATGACTTGTAGCAGTTCCAATAATGCTCTACATGTCTAGAAAATGCGGGAATTACAAAAATATCCCCAAGGTCCATTCAACATCCACCACTAACGAAACTTTCATCTGTGAAAGTAAGAAGGGAAGAATACCCGATGTTTGGAACAAACATAAATACAACAGTTCACACGATGCTCCTCAACATCTCAACAACCTTCTCAACTATACCACATATACAATGAACTTACATAACAAAATATTTCTAGGCGTGAGCCTATATCTTTCCTTAATAGCTGCTCAAGGTCTCCGACACCAATTAACCAGTCATTCAATTGATCAGATTCATGCTAAAACAAATGGGATAAATCTAAAATATATAACAACAAACCAAGGAAATATTGGCACTAACTATGGAGGTAGGTTTTTAGTCTGTACGAAACCCCACTAATCTATCGGAAGGCCCCAACTGAGCCCAAAATCCACAAGTCTTCGGTAATAAAATCAAGAAGAAAAATCCTCAATCTTCGTGGCTCCCCGATCTATTATGTGTAAGATGAAGTCTTAACTAATAAGTCTGCTTCTCTCTGTAACATCTCGAATCGATCGGACATCTGAGATCAAATCTTAATACTGTTGTACCCCTCAATCTGTGATCTAGAACATGTATTAAACATTGCCTCAAATAGTACGTTCTAAATACTAGGATGATAGTTATCGCTAGAAAAGATCTATCCAGGTCAAACTCATAATACGAACCTGAAATCGTTCCTGGGGTACCTGGATGGTCTGCTCAAACTAATTGTCTGTTTGGGACTGAAACGCTGCACCCAAGCTATCGATATGCCCATCTCACATTGCACTGCCCTTGCAAATCGGGAAATAAACTAGGTACCCCTAGCTGATGTAATAAAAATTGGTATCGCACGTAAATAAATGATCTCCCAAACATACAAGACATTCAGTCTCTGGCATCCCAAAAGGATGAAATTATAGAAAGTGAGCGAATTGGCTAGTCGATCCACGAGGATCCCTATGCAACCATGACCCCTAGAAGTACGAAAGGTCCAAAAACAAAATCAATGATACTCCATTTCTACTCAAATTCAAGAATAAGGAGTCACTACAACACACCATATGGACTGAGGTGCTCGAACCTCATATACTAGTAGATCGAGCATCGAAATATAAAATCTCAAATGATACCATATGAACTCTAAGATGGCAACGGTCGTTTTATGAAACTGCCGCAAGGCTAAATGTCAACTTTAACTTCAACCATAGTTCGATGCTACATGCTCATAATGTATCCTGAGGCGTTCGAATAATCCATTCACACTAGCTATTAGTCTGTGGGTGGAAATATAAATGCCTATTGTTCTCAGTAATCACAATGCAAGTCAAGTATCACTATTTGAAACATCTAGAACTGGGATCTCATATAAGCAAAATACCATCGAAATATAAAGGTAACAAGATATTTTTTACACATCTCCACTATGTCCAAATGTATGGAATATTTGGTATAATGGTCCTCGCAAGCATGGTCTATATCAAATCATCAACTCTGGAACTGCAAATATTAGTGCATGTACATATCGTGCCATTAAAAATTGAATAGAACCCTGCAAGGGAACCCCAATATTACGAGCCCATTAGGTATAGTCGACTAATAGTAAACAAGCAACTCACACAACCCGAAAGTCAACAACAGTAGGTACCATAAATGGAGTGGCGTTACTTTCCAAGCCATCCCTACTCTCAGCCTGGGACTAACCCGATGGTGAATACCTGAACCCCGATCATCGAAATTAATCTAGAATTGACCAAAAAACATATATGAAACCCAAGGAAAACAATCACCCCAAGGTGGTCCATCGTACCACCCATACACTAATAGTAGCCCCTAGTCACAGCTGAATGCTCATTGATCATCATATCATAATAACAGATTGTAAATAACCCAGTCATCGCTTCATCCGAATGCCAAATACTTGAATCTAATGATCATCACAAACCAAGAATGGAAAAATTTCCAACTACTCATACAAGGAATACAATCACGAAATGGAATCACTACTTGGCGAAACCTAATCAATAGCCCAACCCAAGGAATCACAATAGAAACCAACTCAGTAGTTACTCCCGAAGGTCAAATCTGCATGGTCATATCTATTGACTGAGATAAAAAATGAATCATATAATTTGTGTACGAAAACTTATGGGATAATACAAACCCTGATTCACTACTAACGGAGCACTGTCGTCTTCCAAAACCATTACAAACTTGTGGGAATGAAGGCTATCTACAAGCAATCACAACCGAGGGAACCCAAGAGATAACAGTCGACCCCATAAGCCCTAACATGCACGATGGATAAAGATAAAGCTCTGGAAGTTACTCCAGAATCGAAGAGAATGAACAAATAAGAGGTCACCTACTTACAACACCCGCTTACTCTGGTCCTCTAGAACCAACCAACGAAAGATCCCAAATGACGTGGGTCACAACCTAAAGCTATCGAATAGCTTACAGACTGGAAAAATACTATACGATACAAGGCATCTTCCCCAAAAATGGAGCAACCCCCAACACACAATGCTAATAAGCACTCCCTAGGGACTATCTGTCTAACCTAAACATGAGACAGATCTCAATTGACAAAGGCCTACGAAACCCTATCAATCTGCCGCGATACTCTGGTCACAGCTAAGATATAATCATAATAGCACATTCCCATATCTACAGAGAGTAGGGTAACCTTCCCAGGCTCAACAACTCACTAAGTCCCCCCTCCCCCAACACAAAAGGTTTACTTCTATCATCTTACAATATCTACAGGCTAATTCTGCTATACGTTGCACAAAGAAAGCACGTAAGGTGCGACAGCGCTTTGGTCTACCTATCATTAATACTATTCAAATAACTCAAACCCCTCACTAGGATCCACCACTCAAAGGTTCCCTCCTCATACACAGAAAACAAAAGGACCCTACAAGCATTATCCGCTACTCAGGGTAGAACAATGTGAGAGCGATCAAATTCTCATCTAGGATATAAGGCCCACCTAACAAGGGAACTCATCCCCTGAATCATAGGACCATAGCATAGCAAAGACTCACGGGCACCTCCCTAGGTAACAAGGCAAGACTCAACTGCTAAAAAAAATCATAACCTAGGTGCCAACAAAAGCTATGTAACAAAGGGATATAACATCAAAAGGGAAAAAACAAGGCCTAACCCAGTCTATGGTATCATAACAAGGTAATGTCACCCTACTAGAATAGATAGAACATACAATAAATCAATCAAAGTCAACATCACGCCCAAGTCAGTAAGAGTTAAACTAGGCAAGGAGTAAAATAAAATCGTATCGTAAGTAGTGCTCAAGGTAGCTCACCTGAACTACCCTACCCAAGTTCAAGCCCCGTGCAAGCACACTAAAATAACTAATACCACCACCCACGCTAACTAAGTGCTAAGGTGAGGCTACAATCATACTAGATTACATAGCCCGACACCGCAGACACCCTCTGGCCTAATGGCCTAGCTCACCTTACTCACACAACTTGGTTCGCCTCTAAATAGGACCATACTAAACCGGTATTATCATTACGACCCTTCTAACCTATAAATACACCCCCTGACGGGCTGACTACTTTAATTACTCAGCCTTTGTCAGCTAACTGAGGAAGGGTCCAAACTGGCTAGCTGATCTAGCCCAATTGAATACCAGCCCATAAGGGCCATGCAGACTTGACGTCATCCCCACCTTCCTCCGGTATATCACTGGAAGTCCTTCGTGAGTGCAACACGATCTGATGTTTTCTCTGAAATCACTGTCTATCATATCATTTACTCACAATTAGATATCATTAAAACCATTTTGAGAACTCAACGGAGTAGATGGATGGGCCAGACTCAAATTCTAACTATTTTGCCCTGACTGCTATAGCAAAAGAACCCTAAAAAGGGGAAATCCATGGCCTCATGTCTAAAATGGCCCCATAGGTCTCACGCAAGCCTCTATAAGGCCAACCATTATTCGAAGATCTGTCCAAGGATAATTCCTACAACTACTAAGTGATTCGTCACTATACGGAACGGTAAATAATCCTCAGCAAAAAACTGACATCTGACCATATCTCATAATATACTCTGTAGGAATATGTCTAGTCATTCCATCAAATGATGTTGCATAGTCCCGACAGTCAAATACCCCAGCTAAAACCAATTAAACTCATCCTCAACCCATGCTCTTATCAAAACCCCCGCTGGTACTTCTAAATGAATTTTGGTGCTCTGTGGAACTGGTATAACGGTAATAACTGCTGGGGCCTAGGTGACTCCCAAACTTTATGGCTAATGATAGGTCATATGGTGCTTGATTCGGATTCTGAACTCTAAGAACGCCTGCAGAAATCTGGAGAGAGTAGAGCCAAAAAAAGGGATAAAAACTTAATGACCATACAAACATGTAGAGAGTTAAGAAGTGAAAGTCTTTCTTAAAGAATGCCCAGTAGCCTCTCGAAGATAGGATACAGACATCTACGTACCGATCCGTGGGGCTCTACCAAACAGTTACTCCTACAGCTAGGGACACCGGTGAACCTAGAGCTCTGACATCACTCTGTCACCACCCGAAAATTGAGTTATGATGGCGCATATATTTCATATGTAGAAAATCCTAACTCTATCCTGGAGCAACAATGGTGGGCCAGTACCAAGGATCCCAAAAGAAAAGAAGAAAAAGATGATGAGATGAAATAGAAACAGAATACATCATACATAACCCAAAATGCCTCCCCAAAACTTGGTATGGTGGTTGTAGAGCATCTATATATACAAAAAGGGTATATAATGTAATCCATAATGGGGAAAAACTACAAAATAGCTATCCAGACTCCAAGTGGGATAGCTATATAAAACAGAAGGATGATCAACTAGCATGAACGCCCATTGCTCATCGTATCTCCTAAACATCACCAAGCTACTATGCACGATCATGTCCATCATGATAACTCGCACTAACACATGCATTAGAAAAAGATGCAGAAGTGTAGCATGAGTACTAAAAACAACGGGTACCTAATAGGCATCATAGGCCAACCGGGGAAAAGTAAGCATAAAAAAGGTCAAGAACAATCCTAACAAGTAACACAATGGCACATAGTGTATAACCAAAAACGGTAACTACAGTAATAACTAGCAAGTACAGTGAAGGATCAACTATCAGTGTGTGTCGTATCAACTAACAAGTATGAAAGAAAGTTGTTAGCAAGGCATAACACACAGAATCAGGCCACGAACATATCATGAACAAATGAAATACATACCTAGAGCTCCAACGTAACCAACACAATGAAATACAAATAGGAGATTGCAAGACCACCAAACAGCGGACACAATAAGTGTATGAATAGTACTAATAAGAAAAGGAAGAGTACATGTAAAGTCAACTAGCAAACAAACCTAACCGGTACCCCTACTGGTGGGTACACTCAGAAAGTCAAGTAACCCAATAGGTACTCCCCCCTTAAGTCCCGAAGGGTATAAAATAACGTGTAGGATGCAATGCAAAGGGTTGCTGGAATAGTAAATAAGTGTTTATACGCACCCTTCCCGGTACATGACTCTGTCAGGAACAAACCCCATAGAAGTTATTCCGTATACTTACCCACCTACCCCGTATACCCCTCCTTGGGCCATGCAATATACCCTATGCATGGAGTTCCAGGTCAGAGGGTCCATGGAGGGTTCCAATCCACGTACAAAATTCTCGCAAAAAGGCATCCAATTCCATAATCATCAGGGAAAAAAAACCAAAACTCAGGCTCAATCCGTATATCATATCTCCATAAAATTCTGGTACAACCATATAGGCACAAATCCAAATCTCACTAAAAATCCAACTATCACCATGTAGCCAGTATCAAGAAGGTATAGTAGTAGTGAGAAAATAGCCTTAAATGATGTGAGAAAATAGCTCCATACTTCTCATGAACGCAGTCCTGGAAGCTATAAATATATTTATACGAAATTAGTTTCCTGTAATTATTTTTTCAAAATCCAGTTGCCTTTTAAGACGTTTAATGCTTGCTCGCAGCACAAAATCAACCACCAGGATAAAACTGGTTTGAGGCTACTAACTAAATTCTATAGGATGGTTTCTAATCCCTAGTCGCTAGGTTTAACCTCCCCTAGCCCAACCATGGCCCGAGCCCCGAGTAACTGTATCCCAGATGTCAAGCTGCCCAAAGGGCACCCATTAAGGGCCAAATACAAACCCATATAGGGAAACACATGGAGCTACCAAAGCTCAGTCTACATACCTCTAACTCCCAGGCTCGTACTAGGCTAGGGACACATAACATCACATAAGGTTGCTAACCGCCTAACACAACCGCATCCGGCTAGGTACAATATTTCCACATAAGGAAACTATCTATCTCGCATAACCATACTCGGCTAAACACAGCCTAAAGGGGCCACACCTTCCCTAATCACACATAATATTCCATGTAGAGCACAGGATAATCAGTTTACGTTGATCGGCTCTAAAGCCACCAACCTACATCGGGGGATAGTTACTAAGCTCTAATCACTAGTATAATCCCCTCCCCAACCTTGTATGGTCTAGAGTCGACGAATAACAATACACATCAAAGGTATTACTCCTTCCCCAACCACAATACAGTTCAGAGTTGGCGTGAGACATGCGGGTAGGGTAATACGTCCCCAGGGTAAGTAGTTAAGCTACAAGTCAGCTAAGTAGGCCATAGACTAGATAATTAAGCATATTGGGGCCTGACTAATCATCTTGGCCCCGAGATGACGCTTTACCATACATATACTACATTAATACCCAGTCTGAAAAAAGTAAACTGTAGCCTATCTGGATTCCAGCGATATCCTCGCGAAGTGTGTACCAAATGTCTAAAATAATGTATGATGTTTAGAATCATGCGACTCTAGCAAAAACATAATCGACGTGTCAATACGAATAACATAAGACCCATATTTCTATATAAATAACAGGTCAAAATCCAGGCTGAAATCAGGCCCGAAAACCCTAATAGTTCAGAAAAGGAAAATATTTATACCAACACGTAGAGCACATCTTATACATCGTACTGTACAAAATAGAGCTAAATTTAATGTTAGAATCGGAAGATATAAGCCCAAAAAATTTATAATAAAGAGATAAAGAATTACCCCGTAGAAATGATCATAGAATCACAGTAACGCATTTCTACGGAGTAGAACTTGATTAAACCACTTTAAAGATCATTAATCTTTTCTAAAAAACCAGAGAAAAGCTGAAGGATTTGGGCGACAATGATGAAAAAACATAAGAAATTTAACTTAGATAGCCAGCACCGACTAACTAATAAATCGATCCCCGTGGACCAATTTTAAACAAATTTTAGAACAAGTTTAACAACACACACGAAATGAAAACAGAGTCCAATTCGAACACTATTTTATGAAATCTTTAAGTAATTGATATTCTAGACTCAACGGAATCGACGAAAAGGTGATTAGAGATCGTATAAGCTGAGTAAGGTATAAAAAGCAATAATTATCAAAGAATTTATCTTGTAAAACCGCCAGAGATCCAACCTGTCGATCCCAGCAAGTCGTAAATGACTTGGGGCAGATACAATAACGTTCTACACGTATAGAAAATGTGGGAATCACAAAAATGGCCCGAAAGCCATTACAGGGCACTAGTGACCTTAAGTTCCTAACTAGATTAAGCTTTCCTGACTGATTTTTCCATTATAGTTTTTATTTTTAAAACCAAGCTAAACCTATTTTCCTCAGTTCTTAGGAGCTTTAGTCCTGAAAGATGGCAGCTGCATTCATCCTGAGAGCTCCTATCACTGCATATAAGTTATGGAGCATCCTTTTCTTTTCTGAGAACATAGCTAACTAGAAATGTCTTTCAATTAGCAGTTTTCTCTTTAGCTTAGTTACCAATCTGATTGCTAAGTGTGTCTCAGACAATCTTAAAAATGGAGGCATTAGTGAAGTCCTCCTCCCATGTATATTTTGATGTTCTATTAACAAGGTAGGGGTCAATGTCAAACCTTCCAATGACCGCAGATATATAGTCTATGGAATTGGATTTTCAAAAAATAACAAAAAAAATAAAAATAAAGATCAAACCT
>JBDJHY010000116.1:9851535-9865934 GCA_039654485.1 Withania somnifera | reverse complement strand
AGGTTCTGATGTCGATCATGTGTATGTTTACTTTTCCATACTTTTTTTCATCAGTGTGCTCATAGGTCGGAATGGGGGGCCTATGAGTGAGCATGTCTCTGTGTACGTTGCGCTTCCTTATAGGGGACTTGTCAGTATTTAATTCCTTTACTTTATTATCCGTATTCCTACTTAGTTGTCCTTATTGGTTACCTGCCGTTTCATGTTATGTGGGATTAGTGTTCGACACTCTTATTCGGTTATTTATCCTTTCACTTGAGGTTATCGGTATACCGACCATATTCTACTCTTATCTTCTTTAATTCCTATTTATGGTGTTATATTTCACATATGTTGTTGCAAGTATGCCGGGTCCGTTCTCTTTTATTTCCTGAGATCTTGTTATGTGATTAGCTAGCGATATCCGTCTATGTGACACTTGATTCGTACTTGAGTTGCTATTTTTACTGTATTTGTATTATTTTCTTCTGTGACCCTTTTTCTTATACTCTATTATTTACTGTTTTTATTATTGTTATGTGCTCAGTGGGCCCTCGAAGCCTACTAGGTACGGGTTGCTTCGATAACTTGCACTCATACTACACTTGCACATGTGCAGATCTGAGTACAGGTTCCAGTTCATGATATATAGAAAACTGTTCATCCGGATCTTATTCATATCGGAAATTGGGGGTGAGCTTGTCATCCAGCTTGTTCCTGCTTCTCTTTGGACCTATGTTTTCTTTGATCTCTATTGTATTTTGGAGACATCTTTATACTACACTTATTTCAGTTTCCTTATTCTGTACTTAGCGGTTCGTTTGATACTGATACCGGATTTTTGTAGTTATTTCATTCTTTAAGACTTCCGCAAAGTATTATTCTATCCTGACTTTTGAGATACTTATGCATTTAATTGAGTAGTCCTCTACTTAGGCTTCAGACTATGGGGTGTGGTTCTCCTACAGTGGTATAGTAGGTGCCATCATGATCCACGAAATCGGGTTGTGACATTTAGCACTAGTGCTTAGTGAGATTGTTCTTGGGGAATGCAATCGAGCCAAGTACAAATTTTCCCTTTAGTGCGATCGCATTAATGTGACGCGATCGCGTTATGCCCGAAGGACTACCCTGTAGGGAGTAGGTGGGTAAGCTGAAGAAAATGAAGATATATGTGTGAGGGTGAGACTATGCATCTTTGAGTCCCATTTGGTGCCTTCATGTCGTCCACATCATGATTGGTGCTTTTCGTGCTCATATCGGGGGGTTGGGTGGGTGTGCTGATGAAGAAGATGTGAGGGGTTGCTGGGGGTTTAAATTTTTTCTTTTTGTAATTATTTGCTTTATACGTCATTCTTAATATTTGTGTTTGAGTACAATATGGAGTTTACTAAGCTCTTGAGATATTCTCTGGAGATGGTTGCAGATATACACAACATGATGGATATGTCCGTTTCTCTCCCCTCATTTGATCTAGGAAGGAAGGGAATCCACATTGAGTAGTGATATGTACATTGGTCATTTGATTGTCCATTTCGAGCAGATTGAGAAAGATAAGACTAAATGAAGAGAAAGTTAAAAGAGTAAGAAGGCTAAGACTGGTCATTCTGAGTTTAGGCAACCTAAGTATAATGGCAGATTTAGGCAGCGACATCAGTAGAGTTCTAGGGGACCAACCCTAGTTCCTTTAGTGCCTATTGCAGAACTTTAGACAAATTCAGAATCAGTAGGGGAGAGAAGTTCAGACAGTAGGGTAGTATGTCAGAAAGGCGCACTTACCCAATATGTGGAAGATGTGGTAAGAACTACGTGGATTAGTGCCTAGTCCGACTGGGTATGTCTTGGGTGTCTCAAGGGTGGACACAAGCTTTAGTAGTGTCCTTCTGGGGTTGATTTGGATGCAGCAAGCTAGAACACAAGATTAGAAATTTCCCCATGGTTAAACTAAAAGGTTGGAATGGTAGAGGTCTGACTAATGTAGCAACAACATTATAAGCATGCCTAGCTCAATAAGGCGCTTCTTCATGTACCGATAGCGGTCAGCACCAGAATCGGTTGTATGCTTGGGCTCCTGACAGGATAAGAACAATCAGCTAATATTGTGACAGGTATGTTGGAAGTTCATGGAATTGATGTATCTGTTAGATACAAGGTTTCACCTTTTGGTTTTGATGGTAAGAAACCAATACAATTAAATAAGAGAACATTTACTACTTATAAATTTATTTTCAATCTAGGTTTATTTGAAGAAGATGGATTTGGTGAAGATTAAATAAATATGGAAAATAAGATACTATGGGTAGGACATTTAATGTAAAAGACTTTTCACAATTAAGGATTAATTGTTGATCAAAGTATATGGAAGGTATTAATTGTTGATTGAAGAATTCAAGGCTCAAATCATAACGTCTCAACCAAAAATCACTCCTATCAAGATTGAGTCTTGGAAATCATTCCTATTTTCATGGATCTTCAAATCCCAAACAATCATAAGTGCTCAACCAAAAATCATTTCGATCAATATTCAGCCTTGTAAATTCTTTTTTGTCACAACCCAGAAATCGAGTTGTGATGTCATCTACACCCACTGATATATATGCCTAACCCCATTCCAGAGCGTAAAGCAATGTGCCACTTCAAAGAACCAAAAAGAGAAAAAGGGAGACACACTGAAAAACATAAACATAACATATAAATACACAACTAAAAATAACTCCACAGAACCAGGTATCGTGGAAAACCACAAAATAGCTATCCAGGATTCAACTAGGAAAATACTCATAGTGGAAGAAAAATCGGTCAGCAAGGACACCAACTTCTCATCGAAATCTCATGGAACTATACCTTCTATCTTTCACGATCGCATCCACTCTACTGGAAATACTAGTACCTGGTCATAAAAAGATGAAGAAATATAGCATGAGTACAAAAACAAAGGGTACCCAGTAGGCATCATAGGCCGACCGAGAAAACTTAAGCATAAGCAAAGTAAAAAGCGATCAAAATAAAATGGAGTAGTGGCACATAATGTACAACAACAAATGGGTAACTGCAAAAATACCTAGTAAGTGCAGTGTAGGGTCAATTATAAGTTTGTGCAGTGTCAGCTAACAAGTAGAAAGGGAAGTCACTATTACGGTTTGACACCTAAACCCTAGGTCACAAATAGATCATGACCAAAACGATACATACTTGAGATCCAACATAACCAGCACAAGGAAGTCCCAATAAGAGAATACATAAACCATCAATATGCCAAGCTTACATCAAATACAACAAACGTACGAATAGCACCTACAAGAGACATAAAGGAACAACAAAGTCTAATAGCAAACATACCCGTACAACATCCCATTCTACTGGTAGGTACAATTGTCACGACCCAAATTTCTGGACATGATATCGTATACAACCCACCCATAAAGCCTATCCATATAGCTCAAAGCTACTCGCAATGGGCAATAACATCTCACAACTAAAAACAAGGAATAAAATAATTGAAATAGCTAAAAAAAAGAAGGCAAATATAAATACACATCCCAAATCCCAAAATCTGGTGTCAATGGCATCCGGAGCTACCAAACATAGTATCCAAAAGAGAAATATATATACAAGTACTGGCTCCTATAAAGTAATACTACACAAGGTTTTCCATGAAACAAAATAAAGTAGGCAACAACAGACGAAAGTGATGATCAACTCGAACGTCAAAGCTCACCGAAGTCTCCACAGATCAACAATCTACCCAATACGATCGTGTCGTCTCTGGTAACCCCTATCAATATTTGCACCATGAAAATGGTACATAAGTGCAGTATGAGTACCAAATCACGAGTACCCAGTAGGTATCATAGGCTGACCGAGCTAAAGTAAAATACAAGTAAAGTAATAGCAAGGAAGATAAAATAGGTCAATAAGAGCAGGTAAAATAGAATAAATAAATACGCATCAAGAGTTGGTAACAATAACATATGTTAGCTCGTACAATCGAAAGGTAAGTATAAGATCTATGAAAATAAGCCTATATACGGCTGTTGCATAGGAAAAATCCACTGCAAAGGGCCGCAATCGCTCCAGGTTTCCACGATCGCTTCCTTGGACCGCGATCACGGTAGATTTTATTTTTCCACCAACACGTGATTGCGCCAAAGGACCAAGATCACGTCGATGGTGCACCTGGCAATGAATATTTTTAAAACAGAGTGTTCATATTAATTTTTCCTGAAGTACAAGGCATTGCAGACACAAAATCCACAGTAATAATCTCCCACTTCCACTCCGGGATAGGGAGTCGCTATAGCACACCTCCTAGCTTATTGTGCTCGAACATAACCTAATGGAAATTCAAGCATTGAGAAACAATCTTTGTAACATCATATCTAGGATGACACCACAAGTAATTCTATCTTAAATCCCTGCACATCTTCGTGATGCTTGGATATATTGAATATCTAGTATACAGAACGAGTCTCTTTTGGGTCCTACCTTTATGATCCAGAGTTGTAGAGAAGGAGCATGAGCTTCCATTGCATTACATTTATACCCCCGCTTCATTTCATAGCATTTCTCGTATCCCTTTTTTTCATTTGTAATTATCGAGGAAGTTGGTTGGGTTTTTGGTTATATTGATTTTTTAGGGGCCCAAATAGGTTTTGTTTGTGTTGCTTATTGACTAAGCACACCTACTGGTCTTGTGGGGGCCAATTAGTTTTCTTCATTATTCTGCTTCCTTGTTCTTTTTTATCTTTTCTAGATAGAATTTTCATGCTTTTAGCTACTATTTTAGTATATACTAGTATACAAGATTTGTAGATGACATTTTATATACTTAATTTCTTGATGTTCGCTGGTTACTGAGGTATGTAGTTTTTACTTTAAGTATATTTTACTGGGTATTTAGTTCAGTTCTCCAAGTCTTCGGAACAACACCAATCTAGTCCGCATGACTGTGTCAGTCTTGATAACCCATAGGAAGACCTATATCAGAAAAAGATGCAGAAGTGTAGTATGAGTACAATAAATAATCGATAACCAGTAAGCTTATAGGTTGACTGGGCAAAACTAAGCATAGCCAAGGTAACACTCAAATCATCTAACAAACCGAAAAAAAGCCTACGCAGAAACATGAAAGAATGGAAGCAGAAGAAATATATACACAACCAAAATCCCAAAAGCTAGTGTCAAAGGCACATAGAGCTACTACACAGAGTATCCAACAGATAGAAATACAAAACAACTCCTAGAAAAGTAATAGACGCAGGGCCTGCTATAGATAGAATAAAGCAAACTGAAATCAAGGAAACCACGGTCGGCTCTGATGAAAAAGTTCACCGTAATCTCCGTAACCAGTTGTGTCTACTTTGTACGATCACGGGGTCTCTAATAACCCTGTCGGTATCTGCACCACAAAAACGGTACAAAAGTGCAGCATGAGTACAAAGCAAGGTACCCAATAGGCATAATAGGCTGACTGGGCTAAAATAAAATGCATGTAATAAAGGCGAGGGAGTAAAACAAGTCAACAATAGTAGGAAAGAAGTAAGGCTAATAGATATGCGGAAAGATAAGATACCGAAAATATAAATACATATCTAAAGGAAACTAAAACATGGTGCACACGATCCGGAGTGACCAGTACCCAAAAACCCGAAATCGAAGTAAAGGAACGAACTTGTGCTCCAGCTAAACTAAGACCCAACGAACCATAAGAATATACATATAGTTATTTTTTTAATTCCTGATATATTATTTTATAACATAATGCAAATATTAGTTGAGGATGGAAGGATTAGTATATGATGACTCCATTAAAACATTATTTAAACTATTATCATTTTTTTTTTGTATTGTTACCTTTCTCAAATAATAATAATAATATCTTTTTTTCCTATATTATTGGTGATTTATTTGAATTATTAGTAAAACTATTGAAAATTTTACTTTTGCTTATTTCTAAATAATAAAATTATAAGATTGATGATATATATGAGATATACGCCCAAAGATTTATGGGACTTACTCCTCATGCTACGATAAAACACCCGCCTCTCACCCCCTCCTTTTAAGAACACTGATCCAAATATATATTTAACTTTAGATCAACGTGATTTCAGTTCATAATTTGAAATTATGACCAAATTAGGTTCTTAATAATGGTTAGTTAAACACTCTTGCATGAATTGAGACGGATGAAGTAATTACTTACTCAGTAACACTCCACATAGATGTTTGATGACTATTACATACTTCTTCCGTCCATCTTTACTTGTTCAAAATATTAAAAATAGTTATTTAATTTTGCTTATTCAGTTTGAAAATTCAAGAGATAATTTATAATTTTGTATGTATCTTATTCTTGATGTTAACTACTATTTTATTTTCCAATATTTATGTAACTTAAAATTAACAGAGCTGATATTAAAAAAAATACTCTTTTATTATTATTTTTTAAGGGGTGAAAAGTATAAAGATGGAAGGAGAGAGTACATTTTATGGAACTCTGAGGTTCAACATCTCAATGAGAAATTTTATGAATTTAACACGTTCATACTTTAATATAGTCACTAATAACTGTCGCTCTTAACCAAATTTGATGGGAATTATAACTGTGTATGTACTTCAAATTTGACATCATGCTAATTTATATTTTAACTCGAGAAGAATTTGGCCTTGAATTTATTTTACTTTTTTTAGAGTAGAACTTCAGAAAATATATTTAACTAATAAAATTTTGAAAAAAGTATTCGTTTTACTAGTTTTACTATTTTTCTTTCAAAATTTTAGAAAAATACTAAAAAATAAAGATTTTTTTTACTCTACATTGCCCACAAGAATTTAAAAAAATCAATTAATTTTATCGTCAAACACAACTCCAAGTTAAAATTATTTTTTTCACTTTAAAAGCATAAGTCTGCTTTTCTATTTTACAATGAAACATGGAGTGCTAAATTGTACAGCCAAAATTTTCGCTTTTTCTAAGCCTTTCAAACATTAGAATAATTCTTGCAAACACTTTACTCTTTTATCCTAATAAAATCAAAAGTAATGTCCGTTGACGTGTTCTATTTACTTAACAATTAACAATCACATGTTCAGTTTTCCGTATAGTCTTTTCTACAAAATCATCTTACAACTTTTAATTTAGAAATATATGAGGCAAAGAAAACAAAAATTTCTAAGTAAATAACTTTATACACATTTTTACTAATAAGTTGAACAAATTTTGTAAAGGAGCATTAGAAATTGCAGATAGTATGTAGTATTGTGTTCATAGTCTTGACACTTTTTTAAAAATAATATTTATTAAGAATTTATTTTAATAAATTAATTTTGTTAGTTATGTTTTGAAAGTGTAATTTGACTACTAATGTTTTACTGAGTCAATTATTGATAAGGACAACATTAAAAGAAAATGATAAATCTGTTTATTTCTTAAATTGGATAAATAAAATAATATATTTATTTTTAATATAAGTATCAAGTAATATAAAATGAGGAGAATAATTTATAAACTTTGAATCATTGAAACTACTCCCTTTGTTAGTTGAGAGATTTGTATTTTTTTCATCACTATTAAAGAAAAGAGTATAATTTAGTTAACTTATTCTTATTTATTATTTATTTTAATTAATATTTTTATTTCGTTATAATATTAATTATATTTTACTTATTTAAAATAATTATTATTTTTAAAAAATAATTATCTAAAATAAAAATTGTTTTAAAATAAATTTTTCGCCTAAAGGAGGAGTGCTTCAAAGTTTAAAGCTTATAAATTTTTTGAATTAATGTTTAATAATAATAAAATATTTGTTATTGATTTCTTAATAAAATCTTTACGAAAGTTACAGGAGGTCAGGTGAAGCCGCAAGGTTTGCTCTACATTTGCCACTGGCTGGGAGAAGTCTAGGGGAGTTTTGACGAAGGAAAAACTGGTAAAATGTTACAACAAATCGGTCCTCCGACGACGTTGAAGGCCCGGCAATTCACCCTATTCTCCGCTTTTCCCAGCTACAGCCCCTACTAGTACCACCATTTATTCTTCAATTAGATACTATATAAAATAAGATAAAATGTATATATACAAACAAATAAAGATCAGAACAAACTTCCTTTTCTCTCTTTCCGCTTATATAACTTGGTCTCTCTCGTTTCCTTTGCCTCCCCTATTTTTTCTTTTCTTTCTCTCTTTCATAAACCATTTTATTTATATTCTCCATGGAGAAAGATTACTTCATCAATGGCAGAATTCCTAATCCAACCCTCCAGTTCGAACCCACTATGTCATTCCCTTCTTGGAATCCCCTAAATTCAGACCAATCCTCTGATTGCTTGTTTAACCCCAGCTTGGATCATTCAACAGGTCAATTTAACCAATTTGACTTAACGTTGAACTCAATTGTATCTTCGCCTTCTGAATTAATTGGGAAACTGGATACAGTTTGCAGCTCCCCTCAACAGCCATTCAACAATTTGCCGACTCCTTACATTGGGAATGGAGATAACAATAAAAATGTGAGCACTAACAACTCGTATCATACTACACCTGTAAACTCTCCACCAAAATTACACATGCCCCTGATGGGAAAAGGTAACATACTCAATTTGGGAACTTTACTTCCTCCACCATTGCCTGCTGATCCAGGTTTTGCACAAAGAGCTGCTAAATTTTCTTGTTATGGGAGCTGTAGTTTCAACGGTAGAACGAGTCCGTTGGGGTTGAACAATGCGGAACTGTCACATAGATCTGATCAACCATTGGGGAACGGAAAGTTGCCTAGAGTTTCGAGTAGCCCATCTCTCAAGCCAACTGGATCTTCGGGTCAAACCCGGATGGAAATGATGTGTGCAAATGGGTTGGCTTTAGGTTCTGATAAGAATATGGGCAAAATAACCACTAATTCTAATGAGTCTGTTCCACAGCCAAGTGGGGAAACAGGGTCGAAACATCTAACTGAATTGAATTCTAGAAAAAGAAAAACAATTTCAAGAGGGAAAACAAAGGAAGATTCGCCAACTCAAGCCCCTAACGGAAGCAGGGTATGGTTATTATGAAGTCGAAATAGACCTTGAATTGTTTTTAAGTTTACGATATATTTACTGATGCAATCAATTACTGCTTAATCAAATTTTCATTTCAGGGAGGTGAACCTGATGATAGCGCAAAAGCAAAGCGATGTAAGCCAGTAGAAGGTAAAGGGACAGAAAATGGAACAGTTAACATGGAGAAACAAAAGGGCGATGAAACCCAAAAACAAGCCATCGAAAATCAAAAGCCTCCTGAACCACCAAAGGACTATATTCATGTTCGAGCGAGGAGAGGACAAGCTACTGATAGTCATAGTCTAGCAGAAAGAGTAAGCATTAACAATTACTTGTTTCAAACCCCATATTTCATTGTGCTAACAATCTCCTTTTTCCATTAATTAGGTGAGACGGGAGAAGATTAGTGAAAGAATGAAGCTTTTACAAGATCTTGTACCAGGCTGTAATAAGGTTAGCTGAAATGCTTCGACAATTTATTCTTTCTGTTTTCTCGGGTCATAATCACAGTCCTGTTCTAAACCAGAGTGATTAATTTGGGTACCAGGTGATAGGGAAAGCACTAATGCTTGATGAAATTATAAATTATGTGCAATCACTCCAACGACAAGTCGAGGTAGTAATTCACAATTATCCTAAGTATTATATGAAATGTATTGCTATTCATCAGCTAATTCTTCCCTTGCAACATTTTATAGTTTCTATCCATGAAGTTAGCTACGGTGAACCCAAGTTTGGATTTTCCCCTCTCCAAGGATGTAAGTTTATAACTGATTGTCAGTGAAATGACCCATTCTTTTATGTGACATTCTGAAGCAATTCCTTGTGTTCTTTCAGATATTTCAACCAAATGGCTCTCTGCCCCAGCCTGTTTTCCCAGTAGATAAAACAGTATATTCTTGCCAACAACATCGGCAGCAACACAGCGATATTCCTAATAGGGTACTAAGTCAATGCTCAGTGGACAAGTCAGATACCTTACTGTGCCGCAGCCTAGGAATGCAATTGCCTTCCCTTGATGGATTTGCTGAATATCTTAATCTGGTTATCACCCGCTCATCTATATTCTAGATTTAAACTATGTATATATATGCGAGCTTTATCAGTCTATTGTAACCTGTATAGCCGCATTTTCAAAATTACTGATCTTACTTTTATGGAGAAGTTACTGTAATGTTAAAACTTATTATGCCAATGAGCGTACATATGAACCAAACATTTTTCATCTTGTAATTTTGTTTTGACAGCTTCATTTTCTTCAATTGCCTGCAATCTGCGAGGATGACCTGCAAAGCATTGTCCAGATGGGGTTTAGCCAAAACCCCAACAAGGATCTGACACTGCAATCACAAGGTAAGAAGAGGGAGATTTCTGTTTTCTTTTCCTTGTTTTGGCAGGATGGTGACTAAAATTGTCAAAATATAAGTTGAAGATCTTGAATTAATGAGTATGTTTTCTTTCCTTCGATGCAGGAGCTCATCAAACATCTCACATGAAAATTGAGATGTAGTCGCCACTCATTTGTCAACAACTAAAAGAAAGTGACTGCTGTACATAGGAAGAGATTTTTAGTTTTAATCTTCTTCAGAAATTACTACTAGTTGACAATATTATTTAGATTTAATTTTGAGCTGGATTAACTCTACTTAATGTCTAATTAATTGTACTACTTTTTGCCCTGGTAAGTCATGAGTATTTATTTGTTGTATAATCTTAAGGTCAAACAGTCATTTGGGTGCAAAATTTTAACAGCATCACATGTAATTTCTTTGTAAATCAATGAAAAATTGTGTTGTATTTCATTTTCAAAAATATTGTCAGTTAGCGTTCCCTGAGTAATCTTCTAAAAGATTCGTTTATCGTTCATGTGAAAATATACAGCAATTAAATCTGATAGTTATGATTATTTAAGTATGTTGTAACTTGTAACCAGCTATAAGGGTGGGACTCCTTTCTTTCTTAAGTCTTCTATGAATGATAAGTTACAATTCCTGATTTAACATCTTGAGATGGTCGTCAACCCTGATTTTTTTTTTTAACATCTTTGTGGGGTTTCCTGTAATTTTCAGTCCATTTAAATTATATGCAGGCATATCAATATACTTTCTCTATCTTATTTTATGTGTCCTAATTTAACTGAACATGGAGTTTAAAAAAATTTAAAAAAAATTATAATATTTATTAAATTATTTTTTATTAATAAAAAAATATTTTTATTTATAATAAAATAAAATTAATAAGAATAAGAAAATAATTTATTTTTAAAAAGTTATCAAATAAAAAAATAAAAAAATATCAAATAAAGAAATGAGAAATTTCTTTAAAAAGAGATGAAAACAAAAGTAGGATACACAAAATTGGATCAAGAACCATCTTCTTAGTTAATCAATAATTCTTTAGCCCATTATTTAATTATTTTTACTCTTTAGGTTGTCAAGTTAATTTTAAAATTCTGTTGTTGTTTTAGGTTCTCTTGTAAATTGTAATCCTTTACTCCTGTTTTTACTCGAACCCAGCGTGTACATTAAAAAACTCATAAAATAAGTATTACTTTCTTGGGACCAAATCAGATAACGTCTGATACAATCCGAACTTCGAATACGTATATGATGATTGAATTAGCCTCGATAGCCGAGCAACAGAAATCAAACTCCTTTTCTGCTGATGACCCTGAAATAGAGGCTTCTGTTCGTCTATTTTGACAGTGCTGCAGAGTACCAATTAAAAAACAAAAGGCAAACTTGATTAGAAAGGGTGGAAGTCTGCATAGTTGCCTAATAAAAATTAAATGATTATATTAAGGGGGACAATCAAAAGAATCCCAGGTTGGCATTAATGGTGAAATTCTGACTAGACTCAATGAACGAGAGGACTTTAATTTCCTTCTTATTCTAAATAATATCAATAAGCAGGAAAAAGTTAAATGGAGTAGTGGAGTTCCGGTATGGAAAGATACCTTAAGAAATAGATTAATCATTTGATGGAAAGAGATTAGCAAAAAATCAAATTTATGGGGTTTAGCAAAAGATTTCTGCCTTGCAGCCTTATCTTACTTTTAATAAGTAGAATTGGTTCCATTATTGATCTCCCCCTCCCGTCCCCCTCCCTCCCCTCAAACTAAAAAAATCCCGCCCTCACAAGCATGTTATAAATTGTAAATTAACCTATATCAGAGTGATTCTTTTAATTTGGCCTCTCTTGCATGAAAGGGTTCGATAACCAATTAAACTAGTACTATTTATGTCATAGAATTAGGCAATAATTATTTTAGGAAATAAAAAGATCAGTCATGTAATGAAAGAAATTATCTCCTTCATCAGTAAAGCTATCTCATAGGCAACAATTTCTGATTGATGCCCATGAATAAGAATGATCAATAATGCTTGGAATTTTGGATAATATGCAATCGAAGTCAGACCAAAATACAATGACAAATTTAAGATCCAAACAAAATTAATTTGCTAACTTGAGCTTTAAATATCATCTCTACCTATATATGGAAATCTAAATTCGGTAGACTCATTTCAAGTTTTGAAACTCGCTTCATTTTTGAGGAATAAGGCAAATAATCTTTGATGTTAATAATTGGAAGTGAGGTTACGATTTTTATTTCTCCTAAAGAAAATTATATAGATATTTATACGATTAACATTGCTAACAGTTCATAGAGAATAATTAAAATGACGATATATATTAGATAACCTAAGCTAAAGACTGTTTAAACTATTACTTAGATATATTATCTCATCTATTTCTAGAACTCTGCAGTATTGAATTTTAATTTATGAGAGTCTATTAAGAATAAATTTTCATATTAAATTTGATAATTACATTCTTTGTGGTATTTATAGTTATTATATAGATTACTACCTAATTAATCACATATGTTTAAAATCGATAGAGGAAGTTTTCATACAGACCGAAGGTAATATTGAAACAAATATTACCTACTGATAAGTCCCAAAAACTTACCAAGGTAGTAAATGCTTCGTCTAATAACAATGAATCACGATCGTAACCTGCAAAACAAAGCCCAGGGTGATCCCCGAGGTCGTTCTCCGATGCTTAAGTTAGTAAACAAGCAATGGGAGAATTCCAAGAATATTTAGTGACTAGTATTTAGAGCGTACCTTTGAACTTACTGGGGCTTTTATAGATGTCTCTAATGCCCTAGTATAAGAAAAGTTGTTACCCATAGTGATTTTCGGGATTTGATGTAACTGAGTATGGTAATCCTACCATAACTCTACCACTTATAGATGGTATTATATTCCTTGTATGATTTTTCTCCTATTTAGGAGTTCTCTATTAAAGTAAATATTAATTACCTTATTATACCGTTATTTGTGTGGTTCGGTGGGCCGTTGCTATTAGGCTCATTATCTAGGTGGGCCAATATCCCTTTTGGGCCTACTCCTACAATATTGTAAAAAAAATACTATTAGAACATAGAAAAGAATTAACATCATGCAATAATTCAAATAATTTTTCTTTTTATTGAGCTCCCACTTAAAATTTCATTCAAAATTCAATTTATTTAGTCCTTTCCATATTATCCACATAACCCAAACAGAGAAAACATTTCTCAAAACCTTTTACTTCCTCAGTATTTTATATGGCCTCTCTCCTTATATAATTTTAATTAGAGACATATTTTACTAAATGAACCATATTATTGATGCTTTTGAATTTCAAATTTCATTACTACTACTTCATGTACTCCCTCCGTTATATTTTACCTGCTATATTTTCTATTTATACGCTTTTTAAAAATTACATTAATTAGAGATAATTTGACTAATCTATCCTCATATATTACTCTTCCTAGTTTAATACTTCTTTATTTTATATCATATTAATATTTCTTCATATTTATAACTAAGAGTAAAGCTGAAAACAAACAACTAATTATACCTTAATTTTCTAAAATAACATGCTCTTTAAATCAGTTTACTTGTCATATTTTTTATTTGCACACACCCTTTAAGAAAAACATTAATTAAAAGGTAGTTTGATTGAATTCTATTTATTTATTATTCCTCTTTATTTATTTTTTTTTTGCACTATATTAGAATCTTTACAGATTTATGATTAAGGATAAATATGAAAACAAATAACTAATTATGTTTTGATTTTCTATTTCTAGCAAGGATCAAATAACAAGTGGTCTGGATAGAATATTTTGGACCATCTAATTTTTTAGTAAGGATGACAAGTAAAATGATCTGAAAGAGGAAATAATTTAATATTAAAGGTAGAAGAAAAAAATATAAAAAAATTATCTCTATTTCATAAACTGAATAAATAAAATTGAAATAACTATGTTTAAGTACATGATTCAAATAATTTAAAATAGGAGTAAACTCATGGACTTCTCC
>JBDJHY010000116.1:9807854-9834878 GCA_039654485.1 Withania somnifera | reverse complement strand
CCAGAGAAGGTTAGGAATATATGATGGGTTTAACTTACACTCCATAATTCGCTACCTTGAACCATTGACGGGAGACTTGTTCACTGCTCGATTTGTAGATTGTCAGTTTTATAAAATAAATTTTTTGCAATTAGGGGAGAGAAAAATGAAACTATCAAAAGAAAAATTACGTAGAGTGTTCCATCACTATCTCATTATGATCCACATGTTCCAATATATGAGAAGGAGGTCCAGAAGATCATCCACTTACAAAGCAAATCAAATGCCAGAAGCATTTACTGATTTGAAGAGAATAACAGAGTCACATATCCCTGCAGTGAATGTGCCTATTCGAATTGTTCCAGAAAGACCATCTACTAGTGTCATAGCTTTTGAATCCCAAAAAAGTCTAAAGCGTGGTAGGCCACTGGGTTCAAAGGATAAAAATTCTAGAAAAAGAAGTGCGAAAAATAATCAAAATGACACTAAGAAAGAATCTCTTGAAGATGTTCGAGATCTGAGTAACTTTGATATTCTTGCAAAAATCAGTAAATTCGAGACTCATGTAAATGGAGAGCTTTCTATAAGTTTTATCGGTGATGAGATAAATTTAAATCGTTCAAAAATAACGGCGAATAATATTTTTGCATATAAATTGCACTTAATATTATGATCTACAGTGAGGATCTTGAACCTCAATCTGTCAAGGAATATCCACAAAGATGTCATTGGCCATAATGGCAAGAGGCAATTCAGTCAGAATTGAGCTCACTTGCTAAACGTGAGGTTTTTGGACTTGTAGTCCAAACCCCCGATGGTGTAAAACCCGTTGGCCATAAATGGGTCTTTGTATGAAAAAAATAAAAGAAACGAGATCGTAAGATATAAAGCTCGCCTGGTTACCCAAGGATTTTCTTAAAGACTCGATGTTGACTATGAGAAAATGTATTCACTGGTTATGAATGCAATAACGTTTCGATATCTTATCAACTTAGCTATAAAAGAGAATATTGAGATACATCTCATAGATGTAGTTACTGTATACCTTTATAGCTTACTTGATAATGAAATTTACATGAGAATCCTAAAATGTTTTAAATTTCATGAAGCATATCGTTCAAAGTCTCGGTTTATGTTCTCAATCAGATTACAAAGATCATTGTATGGTCTAAAACAATCAGGTTGTATGTGGTATAATCGCTTCAGTGAGTACTTGATATATGAAGGTTATATAAATGATGTCATTTGTCCTTATATTTTTATTAAGAAAATAATGTCAGGCTTCGTTATACTAGTCATTTACATCGATGACATAAATCTCATTGGAACTCTAGAAGAGGTCCAAAATGCGATTGAATAATTAAAGAAAGAATTTGAGATGAAAGATCTCGACAAGATGAAACTTTGTCTTGGTCTACAAATTAAACATTTAGCAGACAGTATCTTCATCCATCAATCTGCCTACACTGAGAAAATCTTAAAACGATTTTACATGGAAAATCCCTAAAGTACTCCAATAATCGTTCGATCACTTGACGTGAACAAAGATATGTTCCGACCTCGAGAAGAAAACAAGGAACCCCTTGGTACTGAAGTACCATATCTCAGTGCAATTGGTGCACTTATGTATCTTTCTAATGCAACAAGACCTGATATAGCATTTTCTGTTAATTTGCTAGCAAGGTATAGTTCTTCCCCTATACGAAGACATTGGAACAAAGTCAAATATGTACTACGGTACCTTAAGGGGACTATTGACATGGTCTATTTTACTCTAACGAATATTGTGCAGATCTTGTTGGTCATGCAGATACAGGTTATCTATCGGACCCACATAAATCTTGATCTCAGACAGGCTATGTATTCATATTTGGGGGAACTGCAAAATCATGGTGATCTACGAAGCAGTCTGTCATTGCTACTTCTTCAAATCATATTGAGATAATCGTTATTCATGAAGCAAGTAGAGAATGTGTGTGGTTGAGATTGATGATACATTCCATCAAGGAAAAATGTAGCCTGAAGGATGATATCAAGGCCCCCACAGTCCTGTATGAAGACAATGCTACATGCATAGCCCAATTGAAAGGCGGCTTCATCAAAAGAGACCGAACGAAGAGCATATCACCAAAGTTGTTCTTTACGCATGATCTTCAGAAAAAGGATGATATTGATGTGCAACAAGTCCGTTCAAGCGATAATCCAGCAAATCTATTCACTAAGTCTCTACCAACGCTAACTCTTGAGAAGATGGTGCATAGGATTGGGATGCGAAGACTTAATCGCTTGATCATGATCTTCATCAGGGAGAGTAAAAATACGCATTGTACTCTTTTTTCCTTAAACATGGTTTTTATCTCATTGGATTTTTCCTGATAAGATTTTTAATGAGACAGCCGGCAAATGCTTATTCCTAAATTGTTGTACTCTCTTTTTCTTCACTAGAATTTCTCCCATTGGGTTTTTCCCTAGTAAGGTTTTAGAGACACATTATTATCTATAAATGAACATCCAAGGGGGAGTGTCATAAATATCTTTAACTGTGGATATCCACTTAATACTCCCGCAAGCAACTCTGCAAGCAGGTTCTACAAGCAGCATATAAGCTGTTCTATAAGCAGGTTCGACAAGCACCCTATAAGCATCTCCGTCAACAGGTTCCAATAAGCAGCTTCGGATAAGCAGCTTTGTAAGTTGCTTCTATTCTTATATAAATAGGAAATTATTTTAGTTTATTTGCAATAAAAAATTTAAAGTTCAATAATATTTCAGTTTCTCTCTATATACTTTCTTTGGTGTATTTACTTTATAATCTTACATTTTACAACAGCAATCAATTACTTTTTTATACTAAAGTCAAGTTTGGATACTTGTTTGAATAGATGATACATGATACTTGCTGGATGTTCAACTAATGAAACGATAGAAAAGATAAGTAAGCTACTGCATTGAACCCAATAATCAAGCAATTATTTCTTGATACTAAAATGAAATTAGGATAATTAATTGACAAAAAGTACATGGTACTTGTTTGGTTTAACAACCACGGATACTCAATTAAAGATGAATTACTCTTCTGAAGAATTATGTTTGGAGGATTCAACTTTGACAGCCCTCTTGCATTTCGAATCCGAGCTATGAATTGTTTTTTCCCCTTGTCATTACAACTTTCCTCTATAACTTTTTTGCTGCTATCTTTCGTATCAGAAGATACATATGTCGTCTTCTTCGTTTTGGGAGATTTTTGATCATTCATTAACCCCATTTTAGTGGGGTCATGTAAGAACTTTGTTCTCCTTTATGGGTCTAAGAAGTCGTGCCTGCATATTCATCATCTTATGTTCATCATCTTGGGTGAAAAATACATAAATCAAATAATGAACATTAACCAGCAGAACTAGAATTAGAATGTATACCACGCGTTTTAGGGATAATACCGTATTAGAATCGACCATTTGAGAGGAATATCAAGAAGCTTGAAGGAAACCCTAAAGAAACCCCCAAAATAATGTCTTTCATATTAGAATCGAACAAAGAAAAAATTACCTTAATGTGATTAATCAAAATCTTTATTAGATAGTACCAACGGCGAGATTTATGAAAATTTCGAACGACGTTTTAAATATATTGAAAATCAATGAAAGACGAGACATTGATGGAAAAATTAGAGAAGGGGTGAGTATTAGATATAAGAATAATTTTAGACGCCTAATCAGGAAGTGACCCGTAAAAATATGCTAGAAAACTTAAATAAAACTAAGTACGTAATTATTTTAAAATACAACTGTAGGAAGTACTAATGCTTATATTTGCCTAGTCATCTAATTTTTTCCAATCAGAATATCTCTCAGTGGTGGTTATTTACCACAATTAGTGGCAGGCTAAAATAAAGAAGCACAACTATATTAAAATATGAAAGGAAAAATAAAATAAGTAAAAGACCAAAAGAAGAAAACAAACTAATCTAAACAAAACCAAAACAAGCGTCGCTGCCTAAAAAGGAGGCTAAAATAAATATCACACTTCATTATTAAAATAGGGAAGGAAAATTATTTATACTACTAATGAAAAATATCACACTAATTTTACACCTAAACTAATTCTACGCCAAATGCGTTTTAGGTTTAAAAGGATTCTCCATTTAAAATGTGAAAGAAAAATTAAATTACATTAACCTACATTTAAAAGGATTTCGCGCTTAAATATTGGAGAGAAAATTATGAATATCCATAGCTACTTTGTAATTCATCATCATAGAAATATTCTATTTTGGATTGGTTGCTAGTTTTCCTCTTTATCTTTTTCTTGTTTTTCCTTCTTCATAGTTAATTCAAACATGGGCATCACGATTATGCATTATATTTGAGTTGAATAAACCCTCTATACGTGCATTCATTTGCAACTGCAAGTAGCTGCTTTCTATTTGGGGGCTACGTTTTCTTGGGATATTAAATTCGTATTACCACCAAATACAAGTTAGCTTTCCGTAAGATCATTTTAGTGACCAAATAGAGGTCCTTCATTCACCAAATGTCATATCATATGACTCATCTGAGAATGGACCAATATGAACCAACCAGTAAATGATCATCAGAATGTACAGTGTAACTGGTGCTTACTCCCAAAACTTTTAGAACTCTATATAATTGTACAAAACCTGTCAATGGCAAAAATAAAAAGAATTTGACCAAACAAAAAGAGACTACTCGATGGTTACACTACGATTACAGGCAAACATAATAAATTACTATCAAACCAAGTGGTGGGCAGATGACAAATCCTACCAGTATTGAATTTATATCCATCTTGGCATCAATTGAATAGCATACCGCCAAGTAGTGGTATTATGAAGCTTTCGTGTAAATCGACTACTTAAATGTAGGAACAGGGAGCCAGGTACCACAATCACATGTACAAGCAGTACGGTCTGCCCTTCTGAGAGGATTTAACACAACCGAATTCGTGGCAAGACATCCAGTAAATATCTTATGATCAACTCACCTGTTCGCCAATCAAATCAAGACCAACAACAAGGAAAGTAAACCCTTGAAACAATAGGAAATAGAAGTGGATCCCTTGAGCAGATAACAAACTTCTGATAGAGGCTGTTAATAATATAAATGCAAGGGCAAGCTCTTTCCTGTATAAACGGTTTCTCTTCCTCTTTCCCATTTTCTTGGTAATCTCTAATTTGCTAAGCTCAGCCAGGCCTGATTCTGATGATGACCTTGAGACAACACTCTTCTCCAACAAAGGTTCAGATTCATTTTCCACCATTGCAACTAAATCAGCTTCTGATGATCTTCCGGACTTCTTCGTAACAATCCACTCATAAGAACTCCCTAACTGGAAAAGCCCAGATATCATGGCATTGAATTTGGTCACAGACATTGTGTTTTCAAATAAAAGATAGGGTACAATGAAAGGGAATGACTGTGGAGCCGGAAGAATATTGAGGACAGACATAAGTCCAGGCACATAGCAGACCACCCAAGCTGGTAACTGGGCTTCTGGGAGGAACATGGTGAGTGGGAGAATGATACAAAAGAGGGTAAATGAATAAAATGGTAGGATGAGCTTCCGCAAGAGGAAAAAAAGAAATATTAGGTTGGCTTTTTTGAACCAACTAACCTGAAATCAGAAGCATATACAATAATCACTTGAAAAGACATAATGATCTTTAAACTAGTTAAGAAAAATAAAATCGTGTATCAATAAAGCATTTAAGGATTCACTCAAACATTCAAATTGAGATGATATAGAAGGGCAGCAATTACTCGATTAGAAAGAAAGTCTATAGAAGGGGCTAACTACAATTATTTCCCTGACGTATAACAACACATGCAATAGCCTCTCTTTGGGTAGAGTTAACAACTATCATTACTCAATTTTTTTTCACAAAAATAACTGACGACATAGTATGACAATACACGGAAGAAGAAGATAACTGGAGGAGTACAGATTTAAAAAGAAAAGTATGTGGTCCTACAGGTCGAGTCGTATATATGCCCAGCGAAGAGATGTCAAGGGAAATACACCCCCGAAGTCCTTCCTCTGTTCTTTGCTATTGGCTTTTAAAGTAAGCACATAGAGGTAAAATGTTTCAGCAAGAACAAAGACAGGAAGCCAAGCCTTGAAAAATGATAGGACCTATTCATTTGCAAGAGCAACTGCTATTTCCTACTAACTCCTACCATTTTCAGCAACTACTCAGAACCCAAATTATTTCCAAAATTTTCGACTATCAGCACCATTGAACTAAAATTTCTCATATTTGTACATCTAATGGACTTGATATGGAAGAAGCATATTACCGAAAAGAGAAAAAAAAGGCAAGATTTAACAAATATCTTTATCTTTTTCTCTTCTAAATTGGAACTTTGCATGCTTTAGACATGCCAACACTCCCTAGTCCCCGACAATTATGCAACTTTTGTTAATATTCCAAAACCTGAAAGCTTCTTCTAAGCTTTATTTTCCTATTTTCCATATCTTAAGCACTCCTGACTTGTGATATGCTTTCCTGCATTGTCACACTGATGATGTATTTCCTATTGTCCATACCTTAAGCACTCCTGACTTGTTACGTGCTTTCCTGCATTGTCACACCGATGATGTATAAGTCGGGATGGTCATGGGTCCTGCCACAATTTTATCTCCTTTCCCTCCCCTGCTTCTAGAATTCATCCCATGGCATTCTGATGTTCTTCCATAAGGTGACACCCTGAAAAGAAGTTACTTTCTATCTGCACCATGGGCTGTCCAAACCACAGTTAGTTGTAATTACCTTTTTCCCAAGAGCCTCTTGCTCCTTAGTAATTCTCCAAGCCATTTGCACAACAAACTTCTATGGGATTCTTAATCTCCAACCATTTTATCTTTCGCTGCAATGACTTTAGATAATCTCACAAGATTAAATTTGCTATTTTCAGCATTTCCTTCCCACATGAAACCTCTTCTATCTTGTCCAATAGGTTCTAGCTTAGGAAATAGTTGTCAAGAAGAGAGAAACAAGAGAAACCGAAGTATAATTGACTCAATTTATTGTCCTACACTTAATGTAAATCCTACAAATTAATGTGCATATATTCTAAACTAAGTTACACAATATTCTACACAAAATGTAATATATTCTACAACTAGTACTACACAATATTTTACATTAAATATAATATATTCTACTACTAATGTCACAGAATATTCTACACTAAATGTCATATCTAGAATATCTCTTCCATCACGCTAACAGCCCCCTCAAATTGATGCCGATGGATCAAAAAGCATCAATTTGCCTACTAGAAACTGATGATGTTGTCGTGTCATTGATTTTAAAAATACACCAGCTATTTGAAGATCACTAGATATATGTGGAAGGGTAATAACTCTATCATCTATAACTTCTCTGATAAAATGACAATCCACTTCACTATGCTTGATTCTTTCGTGATAAACCAGATTGCTACCAATCTGAATGACACTTGTGTTGTCAGCATGAAGAGACGAAACACTAGATTGAGAAAATTCAATTTTTGCCAATAAACCACAAAGTGAAATAATTTCGGAGCAAGTTGTAGACATTGTTCGATATTCAGACTCTGTTGAAGATTTTGAAACGTGATCTTATTTCTTGCTCTTCCAAGTTATCAAGAATCTCCGAGAAACATGCATCAACTCGTGATAGAGCGAGGAGTATCAGGACATCCAGCCCAATTAGAATCACTAAAAGCAATAAGCCAAAAAAGAGAACCACTGGAAAAAATAATTCACGAGTAGATGTTCCTAAAAGATATTGAATGATGCGACGAACAACCACCAAATGTAGATGACGGGGAGCCTGCATAAATTGACTGACCTGTTGAACTGCAAAAGAAATATCAAGCCGAGTAATAGTGAGATAATTCAGGCTCCCAATTAATTGCCAAAACAAAGTTGGATCAGGAAGAAGATCTCCTTCATCACGACGATACTTTACATTTAATTCCAATGGAGTATCCACAGAGGAGGAGTCTTGAAGACCAACCAAAGTTATCAAATCCTGAGTATGCTTGTGTTGGTTTAAGAACACACCTAATCATAATGAACTTCCAACCCTCCAAAATAGGTAAGATTACCAAGATCTTTCATATGAAAAGCATCTTTAAGCTGCTACTGGAGGCTAGAGATTAATGAAGAATTACTTTCCGTGATAATAATGTCATCCATATAAACCAAAAGCAAAGTAGATCGAAATCTGTCAAACCAAGCTCTAAAAGCTTGTTTTAAACCATATAAAGACCGATTCAACTTGTAAACATCTGATGTAGGTGACGGAAACAAATCAGGTGGCGGTTTCATATAGACAGCCTTTTTGAGATCACGACGAGGAAAAGCATTTTTTACATTTAGTTGATGAAAAGGTCAGTTTTGTGATGCAGCAATGGCAATAATAGTTCACACCGTAGTCCATCTTTGCTGTTGGTTCTCCTCATAGTCCACATCATACTCCTGTTTGTTACTAAAGGCCACCAATCGAGCTTTGTAACGATCAAGAGTTCCATCGGAATGAAGTTTAATTGAATAAACCCATTTACATTCAATTGGCCGAAAATTTGAAGGACAAGGAACAATGTCCCATGTGTCATTTTTCCTTAAGCCCATAGTTCTGCCAACGACATGTAAGCTTGAAGGCTTGTGAATAACAAGATGGAATGGAGATGGTGGATAAAGTACAAGATGGAGTACGAGATACCCTGGTAGATCACCGAGGAGGCTCAAGATGAGCAGACGGTGAAGAGATCTCAAATTCTGGTTGAGGGACAGTCTCTGGTGGCGGATCAATTTCGAGATAGGGTAAAGTTGTCGACGTTGTTCATACACAAATCCAGGACTGAATCTCTTAGAAAAAGATGACAAATCCTCAAAAATAGGAAGATGAGGAGGAGCAAAAGATGCCTCAACATGAGTAGGAATGAAATACTGAGGCTCAAAGAAAATAACATTTTTAGACATAGGAAATATGTTAGAATTTGGATCATAGCAAACAAAACATTTTTGTGAAGTACTATAACTCATAAAAGCACATTTAATAGACTGAACAGAAAGTTTATTACACTGAGAAGGAGGGAGATGCACAAAACAAAAAAAAGCAAATGTATGAAAATAATCATAGCTAGGATTTTGGTGATAAAGACAATAATATGGAGACTTAAGATTTAACACTTTAGATGGTAGCCTATTAATTAAATAAACAGTTGTGGACAAAGCTTCAACCCAGTATTTGGATGGTACAGAGGCCTCAATCAATAATGTGTGAGTTACATCCAAAAGATGACAATTTTTAAGTTCAACAACCTCATTTTGTTGCAGCATATATGGACAAGAGCGTTGTGATACAATTCCTTTCTGAAGCAAAAAACTATTGAACTCAAAAACATATATTCTCCGCTAGAATCAGATCTCAATATTTTTGATGCAGGTGAAAAATTGAGTCCAAATGTAGGCCAAAAATATCTTGAATATGGAAAATACTTAAGCTTTGGAACAGAGAAAATACACCCATGTAAACCGACTGTAATCATCCATGAATGTTACAAAATAATTAAAGTGAGCATGAGACAATTGGTGAAACACCTCAAACATCACTATGATGACATCAAAACACTTTGTAGCACGACTACAAAAATTAGGAAAAGAAAGTCTTACTTTTCCCGAATTTACAAATAGAACAATCAAACGGGATTGTTGAAAATTAATTTTTATTTCCCTAGAGACCAGAATTTGACAAATGAGACAACACAATAGAATTTGGATGTCGTAACCGCTTATGTCATACCTCAGTCTTACTAGTTATAGAAGTACAAGCAAAAGAAAAACCACTAGGAATTGAAAAGCATATAGGAAACAATCTTCCAACTTTAGGCCCCTTCACAATTATCGTCCCCGACACCTAATCCTACACAAGGCAACCATTACGACAAAAATTCACATTACAATTGTTATCTACCAATTGGCCAATTGAAATAAGACTAATAGAGCGAGCAATTGGTGTGAAAAATCTCAAAATCAGATCACAATTTCATCAAAAATTGATCTCTCTTTCTTTGCTCATGCACTGCTTGAATTGGAGAGAGAGATTCAGCAGGTATGTTAGCATAAACAATATCAGTGAATTCAGCCCATAAGTTATGAAATCCAAAAACAATATTCTTGAACACGGAGATCTCCTTGAGAGTAATTAGTGATATCATGCTCTAACTGAAAGCGTCTTGTGTCTTAGTTGTAAAGCTTTTGTAAATAATCTCACATGGCCTTTGTAGTCTTGTATGGCCTGAGACTAAATCCATGTCATTACCCGAGCATTATTGACCTTCCATTTACCTAACTTTGTAGGATCAATAGGAACAGGAACACTCCATCGATATGGCCTCATAGTTCTTTTCCAGTAACAAATAGTTGAAACTGAAATTCTCAAGCAGAATATTTTTTGTCAGTAAAACGAACATTGAAAGACTCAAAGTGATGTGAAGTCATATTCTTGAATAGCGAAAATCAAAAACACAATAATACCAAAAAATAACTAGAATGACCAAGACCAAGAGCCCTAAATATTTAGGACTAACTGCTGACTAACAACCAAGAAACAAAAACATTCAAAAAAAATTTGAAAATAAACACAAATCAAGAACTCTATCGATCAAAGAAAAGAAGATTCTAATACCATGTCAAGAAGAGAGAAAACAAGAGAAATTGAAGAATGATTGAGTCAATTTGTTGATCCCAATATATCAAATTACATAGGTATTTACACAAAAAAATATCTTATACTTAATGTAAATCTTACTAATTAATGTGCATATATTCTACACTAATGCTAAACAATATTCTACACTAAATATAACATATTTTACAACTAATGCTACACAATATTCTACACTAAAAGCCATATCTAGAGTATCTCTTCCGTCATGCTAACAATAGTGACATGTCGGAATATCCTCTGAACCATTGTTGGTTAGGATTACTCTTCCTCCCAAATATAACTATTGTTTTTTCCAAAGAGTAGTTTACTTCTAAATTTTCTGATGTCCCTTGCCATATCAGCTTCTTCGTGTCTTTAGCTCCTAAGAGATTCAAAGATACACCAGCTGAGAGTTATCCCACATGACACTCCAGTATGACTGCTAGCTACTACATGCTTGTTCAATCCTTCAGTGGAAATAAATATGTTTAGTGTATTATTTATGAAGACAGAAACAGCTTTAAAGCTTTGTAGTACAATTCTCAGGAGACTCATTCTCTCTGTTTAACACCACAGGATATTAGAATGTGTACTAGGATGTTCACAAACAAATTTCCCCACATGATTTGAGAGGTTCCCCTTACTTGAGATCCAGAAATCCATCCTTTATCCATAGCTTCTCCAATCATCCAATTTAGGCTTACCATTACCATGATATAAAGGAATGGAGAAAAGAGTCTCTGTCTGCTCTCAAATCCAATTCACACAATATACCAAGTTTTTTTTTGCCTTACCTCGTTTCTGAACAAACATTGATTTGCAATAAGGCACCTATGATTTGTCTATTGTGGACACTGCACTTCAGATTGAGAAATCAAACTTGAAATGACTTTTTCATCTTCCATTCGACACCTTGGATATTATTTTGTATATATTGCTCAATAAACTGATAGGACAATCTTCAATCTTCTCTTTTTCGGATCAGTATATGAAGGTGGTATGTTTTAAAAAGGTAAAGAATTATTGATGTAAAAACCAGCATAAAGAGAATGTTGTTCGTAAAAATCCAAAAAGTATAAGTACTTTATAGAACGTGTAGTGAATTAATGAAGTAAACCATGGTGTCTTGGCTCTAACAAATATGCCAATCCCATGTTGCACCAAAAACTAAGCCAGTATATGAAGATAATATTGAAACTTGTTTTCCAAAAATACCTTCCTCCAAGAAAAAGTCAATGAATTTATCACATATAAAAACAAAGAAGGTTTGCAAAAGGCTACAGCGAAAACACTTGATCTTGGAGATTTTTAATCCTTGCAATGTTCTTAATCTCCAAGCACTCTCTTTTCACTGGAAAATCTTTGAAACTTTCATTCTTTTTCCTCTTCATTCAAAAAAGGCAAACCCTCCTGTTCAGTTTCCCGTATTCTTTTGAGGAAGTCTAATATAAAATTGCAGAATTTCCTTTATGATCTGCTTAGTGTTCTCCATCAGCTTAAGTCGACAAAAAAAGCTTCAAGTATAGACATGGATTCTTTTGTAAGACTTCAACTTATTTCTACCAAAATCTCCTTTCACATTTCTTTGCATTTTCCATTTCCTCAAATGGTTCTCTTTTCTAGGCACAAGGCACCTCAATCTTCATCTCCATCTTTAAGAATTTGAAAATTACTAATATGAAAAGAACTCATTCTTTGTAAATATGGGAAAGGTCTAGAGTCTTTATACTTGTGCAATTAGAACATAAATTGTTTTTGATAAGGTAAAGGTTTAGAAATCTGAACTACTTCTCTTCCTCTTCAGAATTACTTTGAAACATTATTTGAACCCCAATATGTTTTGAGGGAATAATCAAGAAATTCATTCTCAAATCTCCTTTTCCTTTACATGGTATAAGAGCCTCTATAATCTTAGTAAAGACTCAAATAACTTTTACTACCGGAGAGGTTCTGGAAATGTGTCACAGCCTGAGCAATGATTTTCCTCTTCCTTCTGGTGTCTAGCACAATCCCTCCCTCTGATCAAGAATCATTCATCTCTCCCGGCTACTTTGGTGCCACATCTCTCTGATGACAGCACTTGTACTTTCAGTATGATTTCCCCTTCTTCTGATTTTGAAATTTCCTTTATCAGAACCAAGGGTATGAATTCCCCAGTCTCAGAAATTCTCTCTCCCCCTTCTAATACTTTTTCCCTCTAATTCTTTTTCAGCAAAGAAAAAAACCTCTTTTGTCCAAAAGTCCCTTTACTTTCTCTGTTTTAATTGAAAAAATAGGACTATTTCCATCCAAACAAAAAACGATCTTCTTTTTCTTCTTAATCACACATAGAAGCAAAAATGATTTCTTCCTACTTCGTAAAAAATGATGATTCAGGCCATTGGAACTGGAATCCCACCTTAATCGGGTACAAGGGATCAAATACCTTAATTTTTCACCCATGAAATTGATTTGTGACAATCAAGTGTTAATACACATTGTTTCAAATTCAGGATTCAAAGAAAGAACAAAGCATATAGAAGTAGATTTCCATTTTATCTGACAAAATATTAAATCGACGTGCATTGTAATAGGTCTCGTCAACTCAAATGATCAATTAGTGAATATTCTTACAAAATCACTTCATTGTTCCAGAATTGAGTATATCTGTGACAAGTTAGGAGCATACAATATCTACATGCAACCTGAGGGGGAGTCTTAAGAATTAGGAAATTATTAATACGGCAAGACACATTCCTTGTAAATAGCTTAAAGTTCTTAAGATTTTGTATATTGTAATTAGAAATAGCAATTACTTTACTTTCCTAATTCAGATTAATTTCCTTTCCTTTTTAGGATTACTTGTAACCGCTATTTCAATCCAACATGCTTGAGGGAATAAGCAATCCATTCTTAAATCTATTCTGTCATTACATTTATGATACCTTTTGTGCTACATTTATTTCATTTAACTCTCCAAACATGAAAAATGTGAATTCAAGATCTTCTTGTGAAAGTACCCTCTAATCAACAGTTGATCTAGGAGTTGACTGTGAGATGCCATGTTTTTACTTCTCTATTATGTTATAACCCAGAGTTATTGATCATAAAGCCCTTGTACCTGCCAATCCATTCCACCAACCACACCTTTCTTTCTTGTATTAAGATCATATATCTCGTTGCATATCATAGGAAGAATGAATTGACACGTTGCACAGAGTATGTCTTTCAGTTTGTCTTCACTCGATCCTCTTTTATGCATAAGATTAGCAAGCTCCCATTGTATCCTACTACCTCCAATTTCACTGAGCCGGCCTAATGCTTCATATTTGTCTACCCAATGTGTTCGTCCAAATTCCCGACTTAAGTTTCTTGAATATAACATTATTAGCAATCTATTCTTATTCTTTTCAATTATTCTCTTTACATTTTGACTTACCACTTTACTTTTCGTTGTGGAGTCTCAAGTAATTCCTACCTTGCGTTTTAGAGTTGACGTCTTCATAGTTGATCCAAGCTCCAATTTCTGCAGTTCTTTCTTTCTTCTTTATCTATATTACCCTTGGTATCCCAATTGTCTTCATTCTTGTCTTCCTATTATAATGATAATGATAGATCTTCATCTTTAAAACCTTTATTTTCATAAACCAAGTTGCTTGCTTAGACTCAACATACTTCACCTCACTCATTAAGAGATTTCAAGTGATTCTAGTTACATACTAGAGGGCTTTTTACATTTGTCATAGGGTGGAGATGCCAAAACTCTGTCCTTTCATCATCTTTTTAAATTCCTTATCGTTTGTACACGTCAAGAAAGCTGGAGAGTTAGCATCAAATTTTCCTCTAGTCTTCACCTGCTACCAGCTGAATTAAAGATCTCCTATTTCACCTACAAGCTCGACTCATACCTCTTCCTGAATCATGAATAATTGTTGCTCTTCCTCTTAGTTTCTTTCGTTGTTCTTAGACATGAAAAATTGTTGTTCTTATGCTTAGTCTCTTTCCGTTGTTCTTGTGATCCTAGGAGTGATCTTGAGACCTAGGTATGTTGATGTTTGCTTTTAGGACTATCCACAAATATCACCTCAGTGACTCTTCAAAGCTTCCTAATTACCTTACCGAAAAACAAACTCTAGATGTTAGAGAGTTGAATCATCTACTATGACATGGTTATTGTGCTTTTGTGAGCGGACACATTATCTTTTAACCATTTTTCCCAAGTTGCTACCTATAACATAGGAACTTTGTCTATTAGGGTGCTCTTCTCTATGAATTTACAATTTTCTATGCCTTATCCAACTATCCTACCTCTCTCTTATTTGCAAGATAATAATTGCAAGAAGAAAATGTTTATCCTTACCCTAAGTCCAAAACCTTGTGAAATGACCCACCGACAACTCTAATCTCAAGGGCGCACTTGCTTAATGAATTATTAATAGAAATGTGTCTATAGACATTATGGAGTGGTATTCCTGCTGGTAATTCCATCTCCGACACCTAATAAGATAGTAGGTCCATCACTCAATGACACTCTCACAACATTACCAATTTAAGGGTGTGTTTGGTATGACGGAAAATGTTTTCCAAGGGAAATTTTTTCTTAAAAAATAAGTGGTTTTCTTACTTATTTTCTACTAATTGATTAGTAAGAAGAAAATATTGTCTCAAGAGCATTTAGATATATAATCTGGGCAAATACTAATCCGCAGACCCGACCCTGACTATCGATTCCCGACCTTGACCCGAGATCCAAGTTCTAACCTCGACGTCCGACTCTCGACCCCAACCCCGATTTAAGAATTAACTCTTAACCCCAACCCGAGATTGAACTTCTGACCTGAGATTTGGGACCTAGAATCCGACTCTCGATCCTGACTTTGGACCTGATCTTGACTCTCGACTTGAGATCTGATACCCGACCCGGGGCCCGACCTCGACTCCCTACTCTAGATCCTACTCCCCACCCAATTGTCAATTTGGGACCTGACCTCGTCTCTTGACCTAGGACCAAACCCCAACTCTCGATTCGGGACCTAACTCAAGACTCAACCCCAGAAATAAATTCGACGGCGGATCGCGAAATCTTGGTGATCTTCTAAATATCCTGGGGAATACACTTTAAAATCATCGCATTGTACCCACCTCCCGAGTATATGGTTTAACAACAATCACACAAGGGTAAATTAGAAACCTCTGGTAAAATGCCCGCTCGATGCCCCCCGTAACCCAGCAAATAAAATACATTACATAGTTTAGGGATATGTGACTTAGCCATTTAGTGACTTTGGCACTTGACTTACCCAGTGAGGACTATTGGATAAATTCAATATAATAGACTATTTCAAACTAAAGTAATTATTTAAGTATCTTGTATAATAATCTTGTCCTAGATCCGTAATTTTTCTGTTCTACCCCCATTCCTCTATGATTAATATTGAGTTAATCGAATTTTAACCCAAAATTGAATCCACTTTTTTTATTCTTTCTCTTTCCTCCCTTATTCTAACAAACGGGGAAAAAAAGAGAGGGATTCATCATCAATATTTGATTAGATATCTAATTTTCATCACTCCCGTGAAAACAACTAGAATAAAAATAGGGGATCGAAATAGTATTCTTGCTTATTTCAATGATCCTCGATGTAGAAGAAATAGATCGAGCACTACTAAATATGAGACGATAGAAATGCACTTAGTCATAAAAATGAGAATTTGATTGAGTATCGAGAAGTCAAGGACCCAACCTCAACTATCGACTGCGGACCAGCACCGACTCCCAACTCGGGAACCGACTCTCAACCCGGGATCTAACTTCGACTCTCGATTGAGGTTGGACACTGAGCTCTGGTAATGTATCCAACCTTCAATCCATAATCCATATAATGACGAATGAAATCATAATCTTTGCTTTGACGAATGAAATCATAATCTTTGCTTTGTCCCAACTCAATGCTTAATTACTTTGAGTAACAATGGCATCATGACCTTTTTAGTCTAAGTGACTTTTAACATTGAGAACCTATGGTGTAAAACTTTTCCTAGAGATATCAAGTGCCACAAAACTCAAGTTTCAATATGATGAAAGTTATCGTAGAAAATTATTAAGTAAAAAATAATAAAAGTACAAGTAAAATTGACTTGAATAGTTTTCAATACATAAATTCAAAAAATAATATTTATCAATATTATGATGTGGTATACAGAGTAACTTGTGTTTACACTATTTATACACATGTAGGCTTGATACTTAAACTGACATTTATTTTGCCTTTTTTTATTCTCTTTAGTTCGAACTTTAGGTGGTTCCATTGGTTAGAAAAAACATAACAAATAATTAAAAGAAAAGTAATAGGTGAACCTACAAAATGTCAGGAATCCTACCTTCATGAAATGACCATTGTGGGTTATCCTTTATGTGTCGAAATAATGTCTAATAATTTTAAGAGAAAGGAATGAAAGAAATATAGCAAAATACATAAGTAGGTCAGCTATGAAAGTCAAGGTACAAGACTTGTAGTCTGTATGCAAACGAGATATTAGAGATAAGTAGAAGATTACACACCTCGTGGATAGGAGAACTAGAGTTTAAACTTGGAGAAAGTAGAGTTGTATCTATAATATGTCAAGAAATTAAGCTGAAAATAACAATATTAAATATGAAAACAAGATAGACAAAATAGGAGAATATTCTTCTTTTTGTCAATGCTGGTATGCATCACATCGCATGCCCCTATTCATACTATTATAAGAAGGACCATTACAAGGTTGTCTTAAACATGACATTTACCATTGAGATCATGGAGGAGGTATGGGGGATAATGAAGGAAGAGTTACCAAATAATGGTGGAAATTACACCTTTAGGAGTTATGGACATCCAAAACTAATATAGAATTTACAACAATAAGTATTTGTTTAACTATTAATAAATTTATCTAATTTCCTATACTTGTAATGGAAGATCTTTTTCTAGTTCATTGTCATAAATGTCTTTAGCTCATCTATCATTAATCTTTCCTCACAAAATAAAAATGTTCTAACAACAAGACAGGGTAGCTCAACTGCTCAAGTGAGAAGTACCCTCAACCTCCTACCTATATTTTGAAGGATGCAAAGCCACCAACGAAGCAAAGTGAGGAAGGGTTCAGTCTTGATTTTTTTGAGACAATGGTCGAGGAATGGGATAGATGTGGGTTATCATGTTTAAGAATAAGCAAAAGAAGTTTTGGAAAGCAATTTATGTATTTCACATTTTCTTTTGGAATGGTGGTATACAAAAATAAGGAATCTAAACAAATCTATGATTTTCTAAGAATAGCACTAGATTACCTATGCAAATAGAAACATCATGGGTGCACCATAATTTTACTAGGAATAGACAACGAGCGCTCATCTGTTCAAAAGTACTTTACACCTCTCCATGACAGGCAAAAGATAAGTTATATGTTGGAATACAATACCAGCCTCCATCTGATGGACAATCTGGAGAGAAGAGAGTGTAATTGTAGATGATTTGAAGATCAATCCTACTTCATTCAGCAAATAAAGTTTAACTACAATCTTTTGTTTACTTCTAGTGTAGACGGAGCTGGTAAATGAGGCATAACCTGTTTAGCTCATAGTGTCTCTTCATGTTTAGAAACGAATACACTCCAGTGTTTTGTTTTTAACTATCCAGTAATGTTCTGTCAAGCACCAACATAGCACTGGTTCTTAGCTTATAAAGTCTTACATTTTTCCGAAAAAATTACTTTTCCACCTATTAGAAATTTCCTATTCCTTTCTTTCTCACATAAGAACCAGGAAAGCTACATTCTATATTCTATATCTTCTTTCCTTCAGCTGAAAGTCCAGCTACATCACCCTTTAACGACCGTCTTCAGAAAGATTTCAGGTGTATTTCACATTACTTATATATGCAATAATAAGTCCAATATCTGAACAATTGGGAATTACCGACCCATCGAAATTCAACACATTGTTCGCCATAAGAGATTATTGAAGTCTCAAATAGTCTCCAAAATGCAGAAAAATACAAGATTTTAGGACAGGGCTGGCCATAACTCCCTGGTGTTTATCTAGAAATTACAGATCTTCAAGAATCTGTTTACCTCCCTCCTTTTTCCAAAGGAGAGGCTTCACTCATAGTGGATCAGAAACTGTTCTAGAAAAATAGTGACCCTGGGTTTGCAATCTCATTTACCCTTTTAATTTACTGGCCACATTAGACGCTGAGTAACTTGCAACTAAACTTCAAGTTAGTCATAGATATCGTGACCAAAATGTGTAAGAATATCCCCATACGAACCTTTGAACGCAATATCTCGGAAAAACACAGGCGAAAAAGTTGCATTGGACCAGAATGCCACCGGTGTTGCTGCTTCTTGTATGCCTCATAAGACTCTGGTAGTTCACAAAGGCACTACAAAAAGAGAACCAAATTTTTAAATTCTGTTATTGTAAAGAAAGTAATTAACAATCTAGAAACTTACAAACCTTAACGTCATTCACATAGATGAACTTCCATCCGCAAAGATGAGCACGGACAGCAATATCCATATCCTCAACTGTTGTTCGCTCTAACCAGCCTCCGCATTCTTCAAGGGCCTTGATTCTCCATACACCAGCAGTGCCATTAAAGCCAAAGAAGTTAATGAACCATCCATTGACTTGTTGCTCTACTTCAAAATGAAATGCAAGATTTATGTTCTGCAATCTCGTGAGCAAATTCTCATCCTTGTTCACAAAAGCCCACCTTGTTTGGACAAGAGCGACGTCATCGTGTCCCTTCAAGAATGCATAAGAAAAAAGTCAGACATGATTGGAACAATAACCAAAGTAGGTAATGGAAGCCAAATACTGCAATTAAGAGGTGGGAAGCTCACTATAACACTAGCACCCAAGAGGTAGAAAATAATCTTTATACAAGCCTAATTTTTTGCTCAGCAAAATGATAATATGAAATCTTGAATACACTCAATAAAAGATAAGAGTTAGTGAATTATTCGTCGTAATCAATACGATATAATTTGATGATAACAATCAAGCCTGCTCATACCATGCCAATTGTACATCTACAAGGACGAAATATTCTAGCCAGCCTGAAAATACACGATGCACATAAGATGAAGGAAATAACACTTCAGCACCAATCGTTCACCGTGAATAGAAAAGAGAAAGAGAAATGAATTAGAAAATCCCACAAATATATAGTTTCTAAAACGAAACTTAGGAAAAGATACTTTGGTAACCCTCAAGAGAACTTTTCTACAAAAATAGACTAGTTATTTTTGCAAATAAAGATTGGAACGAACTCCTTCCCTGCCTATCATATGAAGCTTTTACTTAACTCCTGCTTTGAAATTTCCAGAAAAATCTAGGGTTCCCTGTGTTAGTGACACACCCCATTTTTCATTAAGATATAACATCGGCAGACTCCAACAGTAACACCAATGAATTGAGAAAACAATTGTAACAAGATTTCAGTTCAGAGAACATTCTTTAGTGCCTACATGACCTACCCAGATATGTCTGGGAAAAGCAATCACCTTGAAGTAGGGAACAGTGTTCTTTAGAAAATCTGGTGTTGGTTGGAAATCTGCATCAAAGATTGCTACAAATTCATAATTTTTTACATAGTCACAACTCATTGCAGATTTGAGATTTCCCGCCTTATAGCCTGTGCGTATAAGACGATGACGATATACGATGTGCACACCCTTCTGTTGCCACTTTTGTACTTCAGCCTTGATAAGTCCCTGAACACCCAAATCATCTGAGTCATCTAAAATTTGTACGAGCATTCTTTCCTTCGGCCAATCCTGGACGCATACTGCTGCAATCGATTGTTGGTATACCTGAGTAATACCACAATGAAGGAACTTATACTTAGTCGAAGAGTAACTCAACAAAAATACCAACTTATTCATTTATAGAAATAGGTGGACCATCATAGGGTACACCAAAATTAGGCACCACTGAAAGAATTACAAAAGGTCAGCAGATGCTAGGTGCATATTTTCTGTCAAGAACACAATGAAGTGACAATCGTGGGCGCTGAACCAGGATTATTCTTAGAAACTGCTTGCCCTTGCAGATACATTCTTAATTCTACATCATTAAAGTGTAGAAACTACTTGGTTTAATCAACTGCTCACCCTGTATTTAAGCCAACTAAATACTGTGTAAAATGTCTCAGGCTTGGTAACGTCATTATCTCAAAATTATCCTAAGTTTCATATTTCATGGTTGTTACTAATAGTCAACAAGTGCTCTATTCTACAAAAATAGGAACTCAAATGCATGAAAGATTTTACGTGCAAGACATCACTAGAAACTGTAATATTAGTAAAGATTGCCCCTCATCATCCGAAACATCACAAAAAACTGCAAAATTAGTGAAGACCGCATTCTCATCATTCCTACTCCCTACAAGCAAGCGAAACTAGATCGATACTCGGCTTTATGAGAGGAAGTTCTACGGAAATGAATAAACCAAGTAAGGAAGAAAATCCACAACGCATGTAATGTTTAGAACTACAAGTAATGGATTTAGCGGTGAGAACTCGAAAACATACATTGTCTTACCTCCCTCTCATTGCACATTGGTATCTGTAGCAACACCATGGGATAGTCTTCTGAATTCAGATTTTCTACATCAGAAGAGTACTCAATCTCAGCTAAAGGTTTAAGGCGTCGGAACTTGATCCATAAGCAACCAAGTGCAAGAACCACTCGATCTACCGACTGTATAAGGAACAAAATAATACACATATTGGTCAAGCTCTGCAACGGTGGTGCCAAATAGTTGGCCCTAATGTCTAGCCAATTAGCATACACGTACTCCACTAAGTCCACCACCTCTGCCGACGCCGATTCCACAGTCGGAGGACTGAAATGCCATCCTCTGAAGTAAGCAACCAGCTCAAACACTAACAATATCACTGAAACTGTCAAAAACACCTTGATTACGCGATAGAGTCTAGAATCCGACCGAGGAGGCGAAGAATTGGATGTAATGATTCGGCGATTGGCGGTGCGAACAAGGGCAATGAAGCCATTTGTGAGGAATGCGAGTGAATTAGCAATTTGCTGAAACTTGAGAAGATAAATCCAGGAGAGCTGACGAGCACTGCGACTACGTTCCTTCTCGTCAACGGTCGGACTGCGAATCTCAACAGTCAAAAAGCTAGAGTTTTCGGAAGAAGAAGGGAAGAGGTCGTCACTTCCATTGGCTCTCTGCTGCTTGTTCCACCATTCTTGAAACTCTTGATTAGGCGGCCGAGACATAGATAGAGAGAGATAATAATGCGTAATAGCAATGCGAGTGAAGCAATTGTCGCGGTCGATATTGTTACTTTTCAGATCTAGAATTTGCACCGGCGACGGAACACGGAGAGAGCGTGTAGTGAGAGTGCTTACTGCGATCCGGAGAATGGGGAAGAAAAACCGGAAGTTAATGAAGCTAAATTTAGTTTAAGTGCAGAAGCTCATCTAACTTCCCTCTGTGATTTGTATGCGCAACAAAAAATTTGAAGCAGACCCATGTGCGCCATTAGTCGAGAAACTTACGCTCATATAACATTGTATCTTTCACGCGCGCCATGTTTTCTTTTCTTCTTTCTATAATCCAAGTGTCCGTGTTCATTAAACATTGTATTCCTTTGCATCAGTTTACTTGTTATAAGATATAGTTATTTACTTAAACTTTACCGTAACCTTATTAATAAATTAATATGTGTCTCATATTAATTAATAAAATTATATATAAAAATAATAAAATATCAATAATAGCAACAATTATGCCAAATTGATACACGGCTAAATTCTAACTATTTTATTTAAAGAAATTACAATAACTACATAGGAAGAGGGTCATGAAATTGAAATCAAACTTAAACTTTTCATAAAAATAAAAAAATAAACAAAAGACTTCTATTGATTATGAGTATAAAAACCATCAACAATCGGAAAAATTTAGAAAATTGATATGTCTAATAAACATGAGTTTGGAATTAATTATATTCTCCTAGTTCATAACTTTATAATATATAATTGTTGGTTGCAAAATCACAGATAGAAAGCTTCTATTTATCAATTATGAGCTTAATTCATTTAAGAGGCACTCAAAAGATGGACTTCTAAAGCCAAAATCTGCTAATAAGAAAAAGAACACTAATATAAAAAAAAATTAAAAACATTAATTCGAAAAAGAAAAACCATTGATATATTCATCTTTATCATATCTCTTATGATTTTTTTCATGCAGACAAAGAAAAATAATCTACTAATATTAATCTTGGAAAGAAAAAAGAATCTACGAAACCAACATTAATTCTAGAAAAATATAACTAAAACTAATTCTGGAAAAAGATTACCATATTTTATCCTTTCTCCTCTTTCTTTTGAGGCTCCTTTTTGGCGCACATAAGAAAATATAAAAATTGCCAACATTACCTCTAAATCGCTAACATATATATTTTATTTTAATCGATAATTAATATTTCAGGTTTATCTTTATCATAAAAAATAGCCAAACGACTATAGTAAAAGAAGAAATTGAAGTTTTGCTAAAAACTTTCACCATCTAGTTACAAACATTAATATTAATATTAAAAGTTAAGTTAAATACATTTATAAGTTTCAAAAAATTCAATATAGATCTTCTGCCACGTGCCACCACAATTAAACTCTTAAAATCTCTATATTATGAAATTTAATATCTTTCTCATATCGTGAAAGTTAATAGGCTCTTTGACTTCAAACAAAATTACTTAGATGACTTTTGTTAGATTGCTTTAATATAATATAAATGTAGATTAAAATTTCCTTAAGTAACGAATGGACAAAATTATACTAATATTAAGGACAAAATTTTTACCGACAAAAAGCCAATAATAGTTGACGTACATAAGAGGGGATGGGGAGAAGCTGTTAGAAGAAACTTTTTTAGTAGTTCAATTTCTCTCTCTCTCTCTCTCTCTATATATATATATATATATATATGTTTTGAAGTTTTGCTTTTCATATATTTAGGAGTCTTTTTATACATTTTAGGAGTTTATTTAATTATTTTTCTAATATTTAAGATTTTTTAAACTAATTAAAAATATAACTATTAAATCTTTACTTATTTGTTAAGAATTTTAATATTTAAAATGACTATTTTTGCGAAGTAAAATAATATTATGAGTCCTATTCTTAATACTGCAGAAAAGTCTTATCAATATTTATTATTATATAGAATAAAAATAATAATTTAATAATTAAAGAAAATAAGTGGAAAAATAATTTTATCTATTGTAGAGTTTTCAGGAAAAAAAATTAATCAATATTTTTAAGGACCTTTACACTTTTAATAATATATATAATTGCCGCGGTTGAAAATATTAATTAAATACGGTTGCATATTAACGTTAATAAAAGAAAAACAATTGTTATGAATTAAACATCTTTTATGTGTACCATCTTTCATTGATAAATATCCTATATAATTTCTTTGAAAGAATTTATTTTTAGTTTAATACAACACAATCTATTAAAATTAAATGTGAATCGAAATGCAAAAAGTAAAAATATAACAAACAAATCGTAATGCAAATACATTAGGCATATAAACTCTTCAAAAAGATGGAGACTTATTAAGGAATATGATACAAATATGTTAAATAGCATGCATCTAACGATAAATAGAAAATGAAAAAGGATTAAAAAATACACTTAAATTGTGTAAAACCTCCTTTAATAGTTTGGTTCAAAAATATTTCTATTGTTAATAATTTGGTCAAAAAATGTCCATGCGATTAAGATTGAATTTTTTTTCTTTTTCTCAAAATACAATTTTAAAATGAATGATATTTTTTTTCTTTTTCTCGAAATACAATTATAAAAACAAAAGTAAAAGTATAGAAATTAGAACGATTGAAATAGAAAAAGAACACCTTGATTTCTTGAGCATTGAAATAGAAAATTCATATCCTATTCGTAACAGCAATAAATGAATTTTTTTATAACAACTTAAAACATGACAGACATGAAAATTTTGTGAAAAATGGGCATTTATGCCTTTTGGAGTTTGTAATCCTAATTTTTTTGCTCACAATTGTAAGACAGATTTTTAGTTGTTTTCTACTTTTAAATGTTTCCTTGTGATTGTCATCAAAGTGGGCATCTTGAGATAAACAATGATCTTTCTATGACACGGTCTACGTCTATCAAAAGTCTGATAAAAGCTAATATTCTTGTTACAATTCAAGCACTTATATCTGGTAGAATAATAGTAAAATAATTATCACTAGTGTGGCAATAATCGTTGCGAAAGTTACTCTCTAATTATAGCACCGAATAACGGTAATGACAAAAAGAGTGGCAATAACCATTACGGAGGTTACACCCTATTTACAATGCCCACTAATGTGGTCGTTACAAGAACCAGATATAAAAGCTAGAAAGCAGGAAGGCAAAGGTACGCTCACTATATTATTCTCAAATACAGTTGATATTCTCTCCCAAAGCTTTTTATTAACTTAAGCATCGGAGGATTACCCCAGGAACCACCATGGGCTCTATTTTGCAGGCACTTCTTCCAGATCTTGTCGTTGTCTTTTACAATAAGGTAGATTTTATAGTAAGGTATTACTGGTGATCTTTTGGGATTCATCAATTGGCACCGTCTGTGGGGAACGATAGTTATAGAAATTTTTGTTTTTAAACTATTAGCACACAAACACTCTGAAAAGATGGTCAATATTAATTTTGCTATTGATTTAGAGCCGGGCACTAAGCCCATTTCTATTGCTCCTTATCGTATAGCTCCTGCGAAGTTAAGGGAGCTGAAGATTTAGCTCTAGGATCTATTAGATAAAGGTTTTATTCATTCCAGTGTGTCGCCTTTGGGTGCACTAATTTTATTTGCGAAGAAGAAAGATGGTACGATGAGAATGTGTATTGACTACCGGCAGTTGAACAAAGTTATTGTGCAAAACAAATATCCTATGTCGAGGATTGATGACCTATTTGATCAGCTTCAGGGAGCATCGGTGTTCTCTAAAATTGATTTGAAGTCTGATTATCATCAGTTGCATATTCGCATAGAGGATATTCCTAAGACAGCTTACAGGACCCGTTATGGTCACTATGAGTTTTTGGTTATGTCATTTGGGTTGACTAATGCCCCAGCAGCATTTGCAGATTTGATGCATAGGGTGCTTAAGCCCTACTTGGACTCATTTTTGATATGTTTATAGATGATGTATTGGTGTATTCGCAGAGTAAGTCGGATCATGAGCAGCACTTGAGATTCATCCTCCAAACACTAAGAGAACATAAGCTATATGCTAAATTCTCAAAGTGTGAGTTTTGGTTAGAGTCTGTTGCATTTTTGGGAAATGTAGTGTCCAAGGATAGAATCAAAGTTGATCCAATAAAGATTTAGGATGTACGTGATTGGCCAAGACCGACTACTGTTTCTGAGATTCACATTTCTGTGGGTTTGGCCGGATACTATCACCGTTTTGTCGAGGGGTTCTCTTCTAGCAGTGCCTTTAACTAAATTGATAAGGAAGGATGTTGCCTTTCAATGGTCTGAGGATTATGAGTTGAGCTTTTCTAAGCTTAAGGACTTATTGACTTCAGTGCTAGTTTTCACACTACCAGTGGAAGGTCAAGGATTCTCCGTGTATTGTGATGTTTCGGGTGTTGGTTTGGGATGTGTGTTGATGCAGCAAGGTCTTATTGCATATGCCTCAAGGAATTTGAAGGTGTATGAGCGTAACTACCCCACTCATGATCTAGAATTGGCAGCGGTAGCATTTGCGCTTAATATTTGGAGGCATTATCTATATGGGGTTCAGTGTGAGATCTTTACTGACCATCGCAGTTTTCATTACATTATGAATAAAAAAGGTTGAATTCCAGGAAACAAATGTGGATTGAGTTACTAAAAGACTATGATATTTCTATCATATATCATCCGGGCAAGGAAAACATAGTGGCAGATGCCTTGAGTCAGAAGGCGGTCAGTATGGGTAGCCTAGCAGCCTTAGCAGTTTTTGATAGGCCGTTGGCAGTAGAGGTCCAATCGTTGGCTAATCAGTTGGTTAGGCTTGATCTTTCAGACCCGAGGCATATATTGGCATGTATTGAGGCCAAGTCTTTTATTGCGTCCAAATGCATACGCAAGTGTACGTGGTCAAACGAGTAATTTAGTGGCTCTTTCGAGCCGGATTGTCTAACCCTCAAGGACTTATATTTAATTAATTCACTTGACAAAGCTATGTAGTGATTTAGGTCCAAGTATCAATTACAAATTTATAAGAGTATATTAAATTAGGTATAACTAAAGTGCAAATTAG
>JBDJHY010000116.1:9763945-9776607 GCA_039654485.1 Withania somnifera | reverse complement strand
GTAACTTTCTTACCTAATTTAGAAATTTTGGATCCATTAGCCTAAACATAAGCTAAGCAACCCCAAACTCTAAGATGTCTCATATTTGGCTTATGACATTTCCACAATTCAAAAGGTGATAGTTTGGTGTTTTTATGAAGCACACAATTCAACACACAACAAGCAGTTAAAAGAACTTCACCCCAAAAGTTTAAAAGTGCACCAGACTCAATTAACATGGCATTAATTAACTCAATCAAAGTTTTATTTTTCCTTTCTGCTACATCGTTAGATGCAGGAGAATAAGGAGGAGTAGTTTCATCAATTATTCTTAATGATCTAACAAAAGAACTAAACTCATTATATTCATATTCACGACACCTATCACTTCTAATTCATTTATTTTTCTACCAAACTGATTTTCAACTTAATGTAGGAAAGTTTTAAAATTCTCAAAAGCATCACTTTTATTTTTTCATTAAGTAACTATATGTATACTTGAAAAAATCATCAATGAAAGTGATAAAATATCTATTTCCTCTACGAGTTAAAATTTCACCAAGTTTACAAATATCACTATGAATTAACTCTAATGAATCGATTTTTCTTTCAACATGAAAATAAGGTCTTTTTGTATTTTAACTTTACTACAAACCTTACATTTTTTTTAAATTCTTTTTAATTATTGAGATTAATCCTAAACTACTCATGACGTTCACATAACGATCATTAATATGACACAAATGAGCATGCCAAAAATTAGCAGAAGAAAACATGTAAATAGAAGTAGAAGTTTTATTGATTTCAACATTCAACCTGAACATACCATTACATGCATACCTCTTTCCCACAAAAAATATCATTTTTTACTATTACATATTGATCAGATTTAATAATTTGTTTGTATCTGCTTTATTAAGAAGAAAACTAGACACTAAATTTTTTCTCATAGAAAGAGTATAAAGTACATCTTTCAAAGTTAATATTCTTCCTGAGGTAAACCACAATTTGACATCATCCTTTTCAAGAACTTGAGTAGTATGAGAATCACCAAGAATGATGATTTTGGGTTTCTCAAGTGGAGTGTATATTTTAAATCAATCTTTGTCAGTGCAAACAAGACGGTTTGTACTAGAGTCATCCCACCATCCATCAACATTCTCAATCATATTTATGTTTGTAATCACCACCACAAATGGTTATTCGGTAACGTTAGCCTGAGGTGCATGACTATGCTTCCAAAATTTATAAAATCGAGCAATATGAGCGCTCTTGCCACAGAAAAAACATGGACCCTTATCTTGAACTTGTTGATTTTATTTTTGGTTAATTTCACTATTATTATTCTTGAGATGTCTACCATTATTTTTCTTGAATATTTTCTTTTTAGGCTTTAATGAAGTATTTTTGTTAGTACTAGGAGTATTATTTGAAGTAACTAAATTTACCTTCGTTGTAATGTTGTTCTCTTCTATTTGTAAAAGTGCATCTTGGCCCTTGCTTCCTCCTCCATTTGGATTCGCACTATCGACATCTCAAGAGATGTTTCCTTTTGTCTGTGCCGCTTAGTTTTTTGAAAATCCTTCCAAGAAGGAGGAAGTTTATCTATTATGTCAAAAACAATAAGGTTATCTCCAATTTTAATCTTCTCGGACCTAAGCTCTCCAACAATTATTATGAAATCTTGAGTTGGTCTACCCCTGATTTGTTGTCCACCTTTTGAAAACGAAAAAATTTGCTAGCCGCATATTTTTTGCTCCAGCCTCCTCGGTATCATACTTACTTTGAATGCTTTATAAATTTTCTCTACAGTAGAGTAAGTTCTATCATAATAATCATAAAAATTATTAGATAGATAATTAAGTAAATTACTATGTTTTTCACATTTCGCTTCAAGAGAAATAATTTCATCATCGGTCATGGAAGTGTTGTCTACTCTATTTGAATTTTTCTGAGTCAAGACATAAAAACATTGAGAAGACTTAAGAAGAAAAGAACTTTACCCTTCCACCTTTTGAAGTAAGTTTCGTTGAACCAAAATGGCTTGTTAAGATCTCCCAACTTGACATCCGTAGATTTTTCAATTCTTTCATTTTGAACTCTCCATAAAATTATTGGTGAAATATTATAATACAATTGAAAAATTACAATGAAGAAATTATCTTCGGGCCAAGGTGCGGATATCTCGATCTCTTTAACAAAATTCAAGTCCACTACGACAAACACTTTTACAGGTCCAACAGTAATCTTATTGACTTGTCCCCTCCAGGATACAATAGCCTACTCACAAAGTAACTCAACTACTCTCGACAAGATATAAGTCTCAAGCACCACAAAAAAAAACACCTCTCTTCAAAAAATATACTCTCGTTTTTACTAACTTTTGTGCACTCACTATTTTTTTGTGTATCAAAATAATGCAAGATTACCACTATTTATAGGTGATGAAGTATTCCAAGAATTGAATATGATGAATTAAGAATAGTAATATAGTAAGATAAATGACTCATAGGTTACAAAAATAATGAGGGAAATAATCGTGAATAAAAACTTAGGTTACAATTGTTTTTAAAACAAAAAGTATAACCATTTCATCAATAAACCAAAGACTATTTCAGCCACCAATTATCAATAAATGTTATAAATTTTGGCCACTAACTCCAATGAAATAAAGTGGCATAAATGCTTTTAAAGGGCAAAAAAAACTATACAAAATGAATATGCAACTCTTAACATTCTAATCAAAGTTAGCCACTAATGTTGGTCGGTAAATGCTACATAATGAGCAAGATAAATGCAACATAAAGAAGCATCTAATATAATATATCACAATATTAAAATACTCTAACATAAGACCAACAAAAATATTTATAAATGATTATAAAAAAAATAACATGACAGTTGTTTGTAGGGAATAGGGTTGTGGGGCAATAGGGATGGGGTCTACGGAGCGAGAGTGAACATGGGGTGGAAAGGAGGATGGAGAGGATATAATCAAATATAAAATACTATTTATACATAGAACTTATTTTTTTCTCTTTTTACTAAAAAAGTTAATTTCCCATTTTGAAGAAACTTTCCTGAAAATATTTTCCTACTGAAAACACCCTCCTTGTTAGCTCGTCTAATATTCAGGTTTAGAATTAAATAGAATTTTTAGGTCTTTTCTTAATTTAGCACGAAGAAGGTCACACAACTTATAACTCCAACATCCTTTTACGGGAAAAATATACAAATATTCTTTTTAGATAGTCATTTAACTAGTGTCCTTTTTATATTTTTTTAATATGTTTATTTATGTATTATTTTTCTAAGAAAAAACTTTAATAGCTAGTAGGATAATAATATAGAGTTATTCATGGATTAGCTTATATAAAAGTGTAGTGATCTTTTACATGTCGAAATTCAGAAACATGAGAATCCACTTTGGTCATTCTTCAATAGATATTTAACTTCGGAAGGTAAAGAAATAGCTTGAGTGAAGAAGATAGACCTCTCAGACATCTCACCTAGGTTAGCAAGTTTGTCAGCCACCATGTTGCCTTCTCTCAAACAATGTTGGAGTCGAAATTTTCTAGTGACATTCATGTCCCTTATCTCCTTGATGATATCCGAGAGCTGCTAAGAAGGCTTATTTTCTTTCTTGATCATTTGGATAAGAACCAGAGAATCAGATTCAATAATAACTTGGAGATAATTATTTCAGAAGCACTAGAGCTCCAATGACAATGGATCTAGCTTCAGCTACATTATTGCTTCGTTGCCCATAAAAAAATGTCATTACCATTTGACCCCAATAATATTAGTATTCCACTTTCTCCTGCTCTGCCTGTGTTTCCTTTGGAGAATCCATCCATAATAAGCTTAAAAAGATTGAGATTAAGTCTCTACCACTGTACTATTTTGATGGAAAGTTTGGGTTTACAGGTATCAATAGCTGCACCTAAATCAAATTAATTTTGGAAAGATTTAAAGTAAAGAAATTCACAGTTAAGGACTAAAGTCATGAGCTGACTAGTTGCTGGATCAATAATCATTTAGAGATTTTGATCCCCTCAAATATATAAGCACATCTGTTTTTTCAAAGTTTCCGACGAATGATAATAGGAAGACATTCGACCAAAACATTATGTATGCTATTTTTTGTCTCTATAAGCCACCATTTGTTCTGCCTAAGATTTTCCTGTATAAATAAAATACCACATGATTCAGAAAAATATTTTCAAACATTTTTTGCCAAATCACTTTGGATAAAAAGGTGTTGAACATGTTAATTATGTCTTGAGTTATTTTTTATATATTTTAGGAAACCCATAATTCTTATTGGTTTAGAAAACTCATTGTCCTAATAGATTTAGGAGAAGAAAATATTGTCCTTGTAGGATTGGAAGAACTTTTTTCTACTAGGTTTTGGACCATTTCTGGGATCTATAAATAGGGGCCATATGTAGGGATTCTATATGTATGGTAAAATTCTTTTCTTTCACAGTGGAAGAAAGCTGTTTTTCTTGGTGGATTAGGCCTAACCGAATCGAACCGCGTTAAATCCTTGTAATTATTTTTCTTCTCTATATGATTGTGTATTAGTTAACCCACGATATATCCACAACAATTGGTATCAGAACAAGGTTGAGTTTCTACACATAATCAAGAATTAAGATGTTTATATCATCTTCAATAAAATATGAAATAGAGAAATTAGATGGGTAATATAGTTTCAGTCTATGAAAGATCCGAATGAGATCTTCCTTAGTATTACAAGGATTATGGAAGTCAACTGAGGAGAATTTCTTGGAAGAGATGAAAGAGTTAGAGAAAGCAGATATGAAGAGAAACCTTTGAGTGCGATCTTCATGAGTTCACATATAGCATTTTTTGAGAAATTACTGAAGAAAAATCTGCAGCAACTGCATGAAAGATTTATATTCTAAAAAGTCGTTGACAACTACCTCTACCTTAAAAAAAAGGTTATACAATTTTTGTATGAATGAGGTACACCGGTTAAAACTCACCTTGATGAGTTTAATTCAATTACAATGGACTTGAAGAATGTAGATATCAAAATTGAAAGTGAGGATCAGATCTTGATTGTTTTATGTTCTTTACCATCGTCTTTTTTTGATACGCTGCTATATGGAAAAGATAGTATCTCTTTAGATGATATAAGTAATGCACTAAAATCTAAAGAATTAAAGAATAGCTTTCCAGATAGAAAAACTGAGGGCGAAAGTCTTGTAAGTTGAGAAAGAACACAACAGAAAGACTTTTAATAGGAAAAAATCCAATGCCAGATCGAAGTCTAGAAAAAGAAAGCAAAACTGATATAAGTGCGAGGAGAAGGGTAAATACAAAAGAGATGGTCCTATGCTAAAGGAAAAAAGAGAAAAAAATAAAGTTTATTACTCAGCAAATATTGTTGATATTGAAAATAATTCTGATGACACTAACTATGTAGGGAAAGTTTGTGTTATGAGTTCTAGTACTCATAAGCATAATTCCTGGGTTCTTGATACTGGTGGAACTTTCCATATGTATCCACACAAGAATTGGTTTACAACTTACAAACGACGAGTGAAACTATCTACCTAGGAAATGATAATCCATTAGAGATTGAGGGTATTGGTTACATCAAGTTGAGAATGTCCGATGGCATTATCAGAAGCACTAAGTGTTGGTATGTTTCTCAAAAAAGAGGAATTTAATTTCTCTTTCAACTCTAGATGATCAAGGCTATAAGTATCACTACGAAAATGAAACTCTTAAAGTATGTAAAGGCTTCATGGTACTCATGAAGGGAAAATAACAGTCTAGACTATATTACCTTTAAGCGGGTTTAGTTGAAGGGAAAGAAATTGTAGATTCTGGAAGGATTGATCTGAATCAATCTCATTATGCATTTGCGACTTGATCATATGAGTGACAAGGGCTTGTCTTTGTTGAGTAAGTAGAATCTGTTGGATGGATAAAATAATCAGATTTAAAGTTTTGTGAATATTGTGTGTTTGGTAAGCAAACAAGGGTGAAGTTCAGCACACAAAGCATAAAAGCAAAGTTAGATTATATACATTCAGAATTGGGGGGTCCAAACAGAGTTCACTGCAAGAGTGGTTTTAGGTATTTTATGAGTTTGATGATTTACTCAAGAATGGTATGAGTGTATTTTTTAAAAATAAAAGATGAGGTATTTTCAATATTTGTTAAATGAAAGACGATGATTGAGAGACAAATTGAAAAAAAAGTTAAGTGTCTTCGTATTGACAATGGGTTGGATTTTTACAACATAGAGTTTAATGGTTTCTGCAACAGAGAGGGCATAGTGAGCCATCGCACTTATATTGGAACACTCCAATAAAATAGTATTATCGAATGTATGAACAAAACTCTTTGTGATGGGGCACGAAACATGTTTTCAAACTCATATGTTAGAAAGAATTTTTAGACTGAAGTAATCAACACAACTTGTTATTTGGTCAATAGATCTCCATCCACATTTATTGAGTTCAAGACTCCTTTTGAGATATGGTCTAATTCGTCTGTTGATTATTCAAATTTATATTTGATTGGCCTTCTTATGCTCATGTGAGGGATGGAAAACTTGAGCCGAGGGAAACGAAGTGCATATTTCTAGGGTATGCAACTAGAGTGAATGGTTATAGGTTGTAATACACAAATCATAAGACTCCACGATTAATTATTAGTAGAGATATGACGATGCATCTGCCTTACTGGATAGGTAGAAGGAGTAGGCAATAGTCAAAATAAATCTTGGTGTCAATTACCCATAGAGCTAGAAGTTGAATCTCCACCAGTTTAGCCCAGTAATTCAGAAGTGGATGAGGTACAAAACCTTAAACAAGATAATATTGTTAATGTACCTGTACAAAAACCACCGTATATCATTGCAAAAGATAGAGAGATAAGAGTCATCAACAAACCAAAAAGGTTTGCGAACGTAGTTGATAAAAAATTTCTTGGATATGCAAATTTTATAAATTTTGCTTTGTTAATTGTAGAGACAATTGGCGTCCTTGAGCCTAATAGTTATAAAGAATTTATTTCTAGTTCTAAATCAAATCAATGGATTGGTGCTGTGGGTAAAAAAACTGAGTCACTTCATAAAAAGTAAGCATGGAAGTTTGTTCCATTGCTAAAGGGACAAGGGGTAGCAGGCTGCAAAATTGTTGATGTAAAGAAAGTGTCTACACAAGGTAATCCAATAGATATAACGACAAATATAGTCCCAATCAATACATTTAGTAATTGCCTAGACTGATTGACTTGTATAATACCAGTGAGCCCTTTCGAGGGCTGAGAACAAGGCAGAGAGACGTTATTCCTGATGATGAGATAATTTAATTCAAGGAGAAGAGTTATTAATTATGTCTTGAATTATTTTCTTGTATATTTTAGAAAATCTATAAACTTTATTGGTTTAGGAAATATATTATCCTAATAGATTTGAGAGAAGAAAATATTGTCCTTATAAGATTGGGAGAACTTTCTCGTAATAGGTTTAGGACCATTTTGAAATCTATAAATAGGGTCCATAGGTGGTGATTTAATAAGCATTGTAAACTTCTATTCTTTCACAGTGGAGAACTCTATCTGCTTTTGTTTGGAGGCTTAGCCTACCCGAAACTTGTTAATTTCTAGTATTATTTTTCTTTTCTATATTCTTTATGTGTGATTTTATTCTAGTTAATCCATGATATTTTCGCAATAGAATAGTTACAGAATTGTTATTAAAGCAACAATAACAAATAGATGGACCACTAATGCCAAATCTACCAATCTTGCCATTTGTAGGAAGCTTGTTATTCAACATCAAAATAGATACTTTGAATGGAAGCTTTCTATGCCACATTTTACAACTAATGAGAGAACAGTGATGATTCTTGCTCAGAATCTCCCAAGCAGATCTGCAAGTAAAATTACCATACAGAACAGGGTTCCAGATGTGAACATCTTTCTCATTTCTCTTAATGGTCATCCTGGTTATGTGTTGGATAACTTGAACAGATAAGAGTTGTTGTATTTTAATAACATCCCAGCCATTGAAGTAGTAGAAATCAAAAATTTTGATATTGATTTATCTTGAGCAAACATTAACAAGACTAGCTAAAGGGCCAAGACCAGTCCAGTTATCCCACCCAAAGGTGATGTCCCCATAGCCAACTTTCCAAAAAATATGTTACTCTATGTTATCCTTAATGTCTAGCATTCTCCTCCAGGAATGAGAGTGGAGATAGTTCTTATTTTGAACAAATGAATAGATCATTTTACAATATTTGAAAGTAATAAAGGAGCTCCGTCTATTGTTTTGGGATATAAAATTCCATCACAGTTTAGCAGAGAAAACTTTACAGATATTTTCAGTAGATCTAAATCCAACACCTCCTACACAAGTAGGAAAGCATATTTTACTGCACGAAATGCAATAATGTTTGTGCTTACCCTTATGATCACCCCAAAAGAAGTTGATGAAGATCCTTTTAATTTATTTTATTACCTCTTTAGGGGGATACAAGACAAATAAAAGATGTATAGGAACTGATTGTAAAACTCATTTAACAAGAGTAGCTTTACCACCAATAGATAATATCTTCCTTGCCAACCCTTAATTTTCTCAGCAATTTTGAAGACCATAGCACTAAATAAGCAAATCATCGTCTTTCCAGAATAGATAGGACATCCAAGATAGATCATAGGTAATTTTGCTTAAATCTAGTGATGTTCTTAAAAATTTGAATATCAGAGTCATTAATAGAAGAGATGGTGTAAAAATAAATTTATGTCTTATTGACATTTTATCCAAAAATTACCTCATAAAGGTTAAGCTTATGCATCATTGCATATATAAAAGCATGATCATTAGAGGAAGAAAGAATGGTGACATCAGCACAACTTAAATGAGTAATATTATGAGAGTTATTATCAATACAATAAGGAATGAAACCCTCTTTAGTAAGTTGATCCATAAAATTGAAAGAAGCTCAACACCAGAAGAAAATAAAGAGGGAGAAAGGGAACCTCCTTATTTAACACTACTAGAGTTGAAAAAGCTATGTCTGATGCCATTTATGTTAATAGATTACTAGTTGTCGGGCAGGAACCTCCAAACCATATGAATTCATTTATCCGAAAAATCAAAGCATTTCATGACTTTAGAAAGATAGCTCCAAGAGACTCTATCAAAGGCCTTAGCCATATTCAATTTTAAAACAATGTTGCCTTTACCTTTGTTGATGTTATGAACAAGATCTTGAGTAAGCATGACATTATCAGTGGTAGCTCTGACCTTAATAAAACCATTTTGATTGGGAGAGATGATAGAGTTCATGAGTTTAGACAGCATATTATCTAAAAGTTTAGAGACAATTTTAATAGAAAAGTTACTCAAGTTAACTGGCCTAAATTCAAAAAAGATTTTAGGGCCCTCAATTTTAGGAAGGAGAAAAAGACAAGTGTGAGTAAAGGATCTAGGCATATCATTTCCATAAAAAATCTATAACCATATCAAAGAGATCATTAGCAATGATATCCCAACAAGAATGATAAAGCTTACCAGAGAGAAAATTACTTTTTTTAAATGAAGGGTAATAGTTCACTAATTTATTAACAAAAATCAACAAACATCCATTTGGCGAACCGAAAGTGTCAAATGGTCTTGCAATAAAGCAAGTCCAAAAATCCCAAAAAAAAACTAGGCAAAATGATAGAAAAAATAAAAACAAAAAAAGAAACAAACACCAGATCCTCAAAATGAAAAGTTCCAGAGCTCTTTCCCTGATTTGTTGCCGATTGGAATATGAAGAATCACTATTGTAGCTTCTCCAAAATGTCAATATGTTGATGAGCTAATATGCTACCTACCCTGCGTCATAGAAACCTCAAATATCAGGAACCCAAAGAATTTGGATTGATTTCATTCAAGACATCAACAAGTCTCACTGATGCCAAGAGATCAGATCCATAGAAGACTTTTTTTAGCTCTTAGAGTAATATCTTGATGTTCTACTTTATTAGATAAGTACCTATCTTTCGCTCATTTTCACTCTTTACGCGAATTTTGATCTCTTCTATTTTTCTCAACTTTTTAGAAAAAACTACTTGTTTTACCTCTTCTAAAGTTGGGAGGGAGGTAAGGTACTTGTTGTCTGTATCAGTTACCTTTGTGGGAATGTAATTCAAGATGCTTCATTCCACCTATTGATCTTCTTGAGTGAAAAGCCTTTGATAGACTTTGATTGCCTCATAGGCAATCTCGTTATTTCTCTAAACCCAGTTTCTTTCATCATCTTTAATAGTGTTGAGCATAAGCCTTCTTGTTTTTGTTGGTGGTGACGGAATGAAAATTTTTTGTATTGCAATCTCCTTTTTTAAACAACTTAAGTTTAGCTTTTTGCCTAAAGTAGCTTTTTGTGTTGCAACCTCCTCATAAGTTTATTTTCTTTTGAAAATATTTCAAATATATGAAAATGAGCTGAAAATTTATGTCTAAATTGCATGTAAAAATTATCTTAAATTACATGTGTGTATGAGTCTCTTTTGGCAAAAAAGGGATGCTCAAAATTGAAACATATTGTCATATATAATGAAGAACAAATTTCAATCATTAATTTGACAAAATAATAGTAAATCTAACAAACTCATTTAGCATCCTTTTAGTTTTTTCAAGTTGCCCGAATTTTTGTTAGATGTGTTAAAATTGGTTAAAATTTTAGTCATGTACATATGATTTTCCCCATTTATTTATGCTTCTAATCATCCATAACTGAAACCACATGTTCAGATTAATTAAAATTTCAGTCATGTGCATCTGAATTTTCTTATCAAAAAATTAATAATTTTGTTCTTCTTACAACACTCAAATATCCTCCAAATAAACTCAAGTTTGAAACATAAAATTCATATATCATAAAAAAATATAGTTTCTAATTTGCCAAGATAGCAAAAAATAACAAAGTCATTTAGTATTCTTTTAATTTTTCATTTATATTTATCATTCATGACTAAAACACATATTAAAAATAATTAAAATTTCAATTATATATGTTCTAACGCAAAAGTAGAAGCAAAAGAAACATACACTTTCCCTAAAGATTATTTGTTCTCTCCGTCTAAATTATTTGATGTAGTTTGATTTGACACAAAGTTAAAAAAAATATTTCTAAAACTTGTGGTCTAAAATAAATAAAAAAAGAGATTTTTGAAACCTGTGGTCTAAAACAACTCATTGATGTTTGTGTGACAACAAATCATTTTACTAAGGGTAAAATGAGCATTTTTAAAGTTATACTATTACTAAATTAAAAATGGGTAAAATGAGCATTTTAATGTTATACTTTTGTAGACATCAAAATTCTGTAGTAATCTACGAGATTTCATCAAATTCTATTAGATTTCAATTAGGGTTCTTAGAGGCTACTCTATCCTAAACCCTAATTTACGCTTATATAAAGGTTAACATATTCTTCTGAAGAGGCATCTCAAATATCCCATAAGCTATTGAGATCTCCGATATCACATAAAATCATGGATAATCACAAGTAGATCAAAACTCTCTCTTCTTGATAATCACATACATCTAGAAGATTCGCAAAACTCTTTTCATAGAGATCAAACTCAAATCATTTCAAAGTTTGAGAAATACGCTACTAACGGCCCTCGAATGACGGACCCTCCTTTCATGGAGATCAAAGCCAAATCATCCTAATTTCGATAAATACGCTACTAACGACCCTCGAATTACGGAGAAAATCAAAAGATAAGAATCAAGGAATAAACAGATTTATACCCATAATCCTTGTTTATCAATAAAATTATGTTTATTTCTTTTTTTTTATTTATGATTGCAATTTCGATCACATTAAAATTTGTTGTAAACAACTATTACTAAATGTAGAAGTGGGTAAAATGAGCATTTTTTAGTTTATACTATTAGTAAATATAGAAATGTGTCATTTTTTCTAAAAATATTTTTTTTTAAAAAGTGAATCATATAAAATAAGTGAGATGGAGTAATATAAAGTGATATTATTTAAATGAAGCATCAAAATAGAGCAGCTGATAAATTTTTTACTCTTGTTTATGCATTAGATTATTGGGAGGCTGTAATAATGATCCACATAGTTGGGCTCTAAACAATAGCCTGTCTTTGTTTTTTCCAGAAAAGGGCCAAGCCCAAAATAGTGGGTATCCAACCCATTAACACAAAGTTTGAAAAAAGAGTTAGAAAATTCCAATTCTGTTTGCTCTTCCTCTAACTTTCCCTCCAAATCATCCCCTACTTTTCCCTCTCTCTCTCAACTCTCTTCAACCCTACCGAATCCCATTAGAGAATAGCACAATTATCGCCTCCACCTCCCACCCACCCCACCCCCCACCCCAAAAAAAAAGGTATTTTTTCTGCACTAAAACTCCTTTTATGTGTAGTGTCTATGCTAACCAGCCTTACTATGCATTTTGCGTGAGGCTTGAATCCGTGACGCCTGTGTCACATGGCAATATCTCTGTTTATAGTTTTCCAAAAATTTTAATTTGTATTGTTGTGTGCTGCAGTGTTCATTTTGATATACTTTTTTTTTTGTGTGTGGGGGGGAGGGGGGAAGGGGGGGGGGGTTGTGCTGCTAGCTATTGTTGGAGATCTTGTTAAGTTCGTCTGCAAGAACAAATCTTTTGAC
>JBDJHY010000116.1:9745869-9763461 GCA_039654485.1 Withania somnifera | reverse complement strand
GAGCATACTTTTTTGTTACTTTTTTTCCGTCAATTATGCATAAATAGTGATGTAGTCTCTTATTTTGAATACAAAATATATATATATATATATATATATATATATAATAAATTAATTCATAAAATTTTATTTAAATTAATTCGATAAATTTTATTTATTCTCTTTTGATTTTCTCCTTTTTCTTGGATCAAGGTTGAAACAATGGAAAATATAAAAATTGTCTTTTCTTTTACGTCATTTATTAACGAGAAAAAAGTTCTTCGTTCTGAGCAGATATATTTCTCGTTTACGTGAATCAACTTTCATTCCATTTGAAGAAAAGCATCTTTTCTCTACAATTTTGTTTTTATTAGTTCAGTATTATTCCGTTCGATAGTAAATTATGGATTTTATAATCTTGAAATCTCATTCCTTAGTTGCAAGCTTCAAATGTTCATACTGATAACTAACAAATATGGTGAGATGAGTTTGATCTTTATCATTTAATAGCATTTTGGGTTAATCTTTTAGTGGATAACAATTTTCGAGGAAATGAGAATTCTTATCAATTTATAATTGGAATAAAAAAAATATTTAGATCTGTATATTTATAAAACTAAACATCTCTTAAAAATTAAAACTATTTTTAAAAAGCCAAAAAATTATTTTTCTCGCAGTTTTCCTTCCTAATAAGCAACAAAATCAAATTATTGAACAAGTGGGATAGGAAATAGCAAATGATTACAAAAGAAAAGGAGATGAGCAAGTAATTGAGTTAAACCGTATCATCCGGAAAAAAAAAACATCACAAAAGCACCATCCTTGTTAACTGGACTCATCATGAAATTGGTGCCAGTAAGCTTAACGTTGATGGAGCTTGTGGTAACTCACCTGAAAATGGAGGTGTTAGAGGAGTCTTTAGAGACTGCTTTGAACACCGGATGATGGGTTGTTATGAAAGCCTGACTCAAACTGCATCTATGTTAGCTGAAATATATGCTCTTACGAGGGGACTGGCAGTTGCACTCCAGTACAACATAAGGGCAAAAATTGTGGAAACCGACTCTTCTGCTATTATTATCTGGCTAAATATTGAATATGCTACCCATACTAACATCTTATTTGAGTATAAATCCTTACTAATGCAATTGGGAGTAGCTTAGGTGGAGCATGTATTTAGGGAGCAAAATGCAGTAGCTGATGGGCTTGTTAAGGAAGGAGCAAAGAGGAAATCATTTTATGTCAAGAATGTGTTTTCATTACCGCCAATCTATGTACTAAGCAAACTAAATGCTGACCTTTTGGAAACTAAGTATGCTAGGAAACAACCAAACAAGTCTATTTGCCTAGTTAGCCAGGTTGTGGCTAACTTAAGTAACTTTATCTCCGTCAAGGGCCAACAACATGATTGATATATACATATCGTCTTTGCTACCAAAAAATGAATTTTAGAGTCGCATGATCTTGTATTGACATGGTGTTCATAATAAGGTGCTTAGAAAATAAATAATTCGTGGAAAGTCGATCAAATTAACCAACTTTTAATGTACATGTTTGTGACATATCCACTTGTGTCCTTCCTATTTCCTTCTATCATGTGGCCAATGGCTTCAACGCTCCCCACTGGATCCCCAAATTCCGCAAGCACACCACAATCCTTCAAAATTTTCCTATAAAACCCCCCGCAATATCTCAAAATATCCTCATTAACACTTGCACATTTGCTCAAAAATGGCCTCTCATTTTAACCTCTTCCTCACCTCCTTACTTGTTCTTCTCTTCCACATCTCACCTTCCACATCTCTCACATGTACCTCACAAACATTCCCAGCCAACACCCCTTTCACCAATTGCACTGATCTTCCTTCTCTCAAATCTTTCCTCCACTGGACGTTTGACCCAACCAAATCGACTCTTTCTGTTGCCTTCATTGCTTCTCCAACTTCCCCTGATGGCTGGATTGCTTGGGGCATTAACCCCACTGTCCCAGCTATGGTTGGCACGCAATCCCTTATTGCATTCAAAAATCCCAAAGGGTCCATGGTTGTTAAGACTTACAACCTTACTTCTTACAAATCAATTACCGAGTCCAAGCTTCTGTACAACATTTTGAATTCCAAAGCAGAGTCATCTGATGGGGTCATGAGAATCTTCGCCACGCTGCAGTTGCCGGAAAATACGACGACGGTGAAACAGGTGTGGCAGGTGGGACCGGCGGTGAAAGATGGAATGCCGGTGGTGCATAAGTTTGATCCTGATAATTTGAAATCTAAAGCTACTTTGGATTTGACTACTTCGGCTGCTGGTGAAGGGAATAAAAATGCAAATACGTCTTCTGTTAGTAGTGGGCAAAGTGGAAATGAAACTGGAGGATCTTCAAGAACTGAAAACACTGGTTTTGCCTTTTTCTTCTTCATTGGTGTTGTGCTTTTGCAGCTTTAGATGTGGGTCAAGTTCTTGTCCCTTCTTTTCTCTTTCAATTTCGCTGAGGTAATAACAGACTGTTAGTGGTAGTGGACAAGGAAATAAGTCAACAAATGTTCCAAATTTATGTTTTATTGGATATATTTTCTAATAATGTTCCTCTTTCTCTAATGTGTCAAAACTAAAATTTCAAATCATAAGCTCGTTTGTTTGTTGATAATTTGTTTAGAGAAGAAGCAAACTTAACTGCTTTGACCTTGAAATTTTAATTTCGTCTTTTATGATCTAATACTATCTTTTAAAATCACAATTTATAGAAACATTTTTCATATGAGTCAGAGAAGAATTTTCTTAAATTACTACACCAATGTTTGCGACTGAGCATGAAGGAAATGTAGAGTAAGGATTGGAAGTAGGGGTAGAAATGCTGCTGATACGTGTGGCGCATAATTTGATAGAGGAGGAGGGGAAGAAATAATGTTACTCCATGCCTTCCATTTCATTAGCTTTCTAATTCAGTTAATTCTTTCTTACCGAATTACTAATTTCCTTTATTTGTTTTTTTAAAATCCAATTTGAAAACATTCAAACATGGAGAAAGGCCTGTATTAATTAGATCCTACCTACTCAGTCGTCTAGTTTACTACTGCTACATTTATTGTGCTTACTTTAGTTGATGATGGAGTAAGACTTTATGTATTTAGATCTTCTTGTGCTTTTCTTTTATTTAGATTAAAGAAAGAGGCATCTTAAAGTTGCTCTTTTCACCACAAAAGGAGACAGAAAAAAGAAAAAGAAAAAGAAAAGTAACTGATTGAGATATTATCTCATATATTCAACTAATGGTTTTTCCTCGCAATTTAAAAGTCAATTCAATTAAAAATAATTCTTTCTGAAAGTCACTTAATATTATTTTATAATTTAAAAATAACTCTAACTTTTAATATTTTATCTAAAAAGTAATCAGACCAGTTTAAATTTTGTTGAAATACAATTATTATTTCAAACTAGATTTCTAAGAAGTAAAAAGATACCTATTTTAACAATTTTATTAATCCTTTTTATTTCTTAAAAATTTAATGGTTAAAATGGGTACCTTTTTAAGGATCCACAACTATTAATAAATCTAGTTAATATCTCAAAGATCATTCAACAATGATGAATTATGTAACAAAATTATTAAATTTTTATTTTGCACCAAGAAAGTCACTCAACACAGTCGTTTCTCTAATAAAATCAGTTATGTTTTGAAACTCTTGATTTAAGGTTTCATTATTAATTATGAACCTTATGCTAATATATACATGTTTTAATGAAAGAATTCAACCAATGACTTATGACATTACAACCCAAGCAACACTCACTTCAGACCATTAGTCCCTGAGCCAGAGCACTAGCAGTTCCACAACCATCCTCTGTCCAGTCACATAAGAGGGGGGTTCCTACAGGATTTGCTGGTGACACAGATAGAGGCTCTGAGGATTATATAGTTGAGGTTTCTGATGTTACACAGAGCACTATAGAGAGCTCCGAGGAGGGCTCCACTAAGGATGCCTCAGAGCATTCAGATTCATAGTTTGACGGAGAAAATACATAGTGAGCAGGGGAGACCAACTCCAACACCTAAGACAGATGCACATCATAGGCTTGCACCATAGAGAGCTATTTACCAGCAGGCTCCAGCACCTAAAGTTACAGAGCATAGAACTGCCAAACGGACGACAACTGCAATCACTAAAGAAAATAGCATTTAGCGACCGACGATTTTCATCATTAAATAACTTATTTTTGCTGCTAAACTGATTTAGCAATAGATTAGCGATATATCAATGTCGTCGTTAATATATGCGTAGCTAAGCACTTAGCGACGGAAAAAATAAATTCATTGCAAGTGTTGCGATGAAATATCGATGAAAATTATTTGTAGCTATTTTTAGCAACAAAAATAACAGTTGATAGTTTAATTATTTCACCTCTATATTCCGATACCATTGGTTTATATTAGCAGCGAGAATATATGTCGCTAGTATTTTTTGGCGCTTCTGTCTACTTTTAGCATAAAAAATTTTATGAAAAAATTCATCACAAAACTTAATTTTACGTATCTAATTTAGCTACAAAATAAATTTGTAATGAATTCATCACAACATTTAATTTTACATATTTACTTTAGCTATAACATAAATTTTGACAATAATTCCTTACAAATATAATTTTAAATATCTATAATTTTAAATATCTACTTTTGCTATGAAATATATCCGTCGCCAATATTTGCAACATTATATTCTGCTCAATGGCTACAAAAAGGTAACAGTGGTTGTTACACTATAAAATACAGTATAGTCGTAATAACTACCATATATAAATTAATATTCAACAAGATCCAAATATATAATTATATAATACATATTTATAATTGATATTATTTAAGTACGTATCATCCAAAATACCATAATTAGTCTAAACAAAATATGCAATTGTTACGCACAAACATCCAAAGACGCCGGAGAATAAAGTCCAAACAAAATTGACTATCGTTAAGGAGACACATTTAGAAATTTGCTTTAGATCCAATGCCATAAGATCCTTTTCTCTTTTCACCTCTAGCCGCTTGATAGTATTCTTGATCAAATATTTTTCTTGTAACATTTTTTTTATAAATGTGAAACTTAAGTTAGATATGACACTTTTAGACCCTCTGTGACATTCAGAATTAGGATTATTCCTATACTTCGAAAACACCAAACCAAGGGAAACTCAATAAATTCTGCAAAATTAACTGAAAAACTTGTACAAAAATGAAAAAAATTGTTGACGTCTTCAACTTCCTTTAAGTACATGTATCTTTTATTAATTTTCGTTCCCTCTTTGAAATTTTTCTAAAGAGAGGCATCCATTATGAAATCCAGTCGATTTCAGGTAGATTAACTTTAAGGGTGCAATTTCTCTTCCAAGTTTGCCTACAATTTCAAGACACTTTCATGAATCCACAAAGAAACAAACAACAAAGCAGGAAGAAAAGTAAAGTGAAAACAGTCAAGGATAGGCATTTTCACAAACAATCACCACAAATATGCTTAAGAGATGGACACAACTATCAATAAAACTTATTGAATAAAAAAATTAAAACATAGTCCAGGCGACATCATGAAAAAAATGCATAGGTTGTTTCCGAAACAAAATTCACACAACTTATACAAAAAACATTCAATTATGATCATTTTAATAGGAAGGTTCAGACCTAGGAAACTGAGTAGATTGCACATTAATGAAAAGCAGACAAGAAGCTTAGACTCAAGATAAACTAGCATACAACTAGTTTAAGAAACTTAGCAACCAACCAACCCTCGTGCTATTTAACTATGACCCCAACTAAAAGATGTCAAAGTAAAACCTGACAAGGTACTCTTTTAAAGGCTTATCATCTTTATTCGTTGCCATGCTTTTTGTTCCAACATAAAATTGGGAACAACGAAAAAATGGTTATATCGAGGTCCAAACCTTCTTTTAAATTTCAAAGCATTTTCGAAAAGCAATCTAAGGATACTGGAAGTATGCAACCAAAGTGTAGGGAACATAGTAATAAATCAAGTTGAAAATCTATGTAAGTTCTAAAAGAGAGCTTTGTGTTAAACAACGTGTTCCTTATATGTCATCTATAGACACGACAATGGTGCATGAAGCTTCAAGTCCAATACATAGCAAGCTAACTATTAAATCATTTATATCAAGTGCTCCGGAAAATAGATGTAGTCTGGTGGGTGATTTGGAAAGATGTCACAATTCTAATTCTGAATATGATGAAGACTCTTGAATTTTACACAAAAGGAAGGCAACAAAAGATGTTACATACGAGAAGCATGAAGACGCCATGGCTAACAAATGTGCTTCCATAATGGAAGGTCCTTCATGTTTCTTTCTACCTCGCGGAGACAACCATCAGAGTCAGAAGAGAGTTAAATCCTCTCCTGACTGTCTGAAGACCAGACTAGTAGGTTTACAGATGTAGGAGGTGAAGACAGAAGTGAATGGATTTCAGAAGTTTCGTCATTGAACTCTAGATTAGTAGAAAAAGTGTCTTCCCACAATGTCATAACATTGATAGGTCAAGAACTATTGCACAATAAGTCTCTTTAACCGGTCATCTTTTATGTATAGCCAACTTATCGTGACAGGAGAATTGAAAACGTGTGGATTGATATAGGGGTTAGTCGAAGATATGTACTGATACTAATTTGTGTACTTTCAACCTGTATCACACACATATCAGATCATCTTTAATCTTTTCACTCCATTCCATCTGTTTCATCTTTATAAAGAAGTTATCTTGGGAACTATAGCCTATAAAATTAGATGAAAAGTAAAGCAGTCAAATTGGCATAAACACCATATTCATACGCATACAAGAACCTCAAAATTGGAATTATCAATATGAATTTTCATTTTAGTTTAGCCTTTAGGTCTATGTTTTGTTGTCTTTGACTGCTTCACTACATACACTTTAAAATAATATTCTTCAATAAATTTCTGAGAAATAACAATGTCTGAATTGCAGGATAGAGATCCCATCTTTACTTGTTTCCCCTATGATGGATAGCTGTAATGAGAACAATTATTTATGATACAAAAATCTTATTCTATTTCCTCTTCCAATTTTTTTCTTGAAATTTACCATTTAAATTGCGTGATACTATTTTTCAGCAAGTAACAGATCTTTACAATTCAACTATCTGAGTTACACAGACTAACAAAGGTACTTTAGACTTTTATCACTTGCATTGCCCTTTTTCTTTTGTTGTCTTGAAGAGACAAAGCATTCAAGAGTCAATTAGAGGTTACTGGGGTCTTTGTAATCCATCAATGCAGGCACACAAATGAACATCTTTCATACAAGAGCAACTTATTTACAAAAGGAACATATAATAAAGTTCCAAAATAGTACAAGAAATAATTTTTTGACGTATCCCCAATAGGGAAAAAGATCTTCCTTTGGGACTCAAACAAAAACTAACCCAATTTTCTCTATTAATTAAACACTACATACAGGTGTAACTTATTGACCAAAAGACCATATAATAAAGTTTCAAGATAATACAAGTAACAATCTTTCTGGAAATGGTAGCAGGAGCTCTAAGGTATATCCTATGGACAACTATTGGGTTCTCATGCAAAGCATGAGAGAAAGCCCCCACCCCCCCCCCCCTCCTTGACTCCCCCATCCTGCAAGTTAGTGGGCTTCTCTTTAATCCTCTATATTCACCTCTATCAACTTCACAATCAATCAATACATTAAAATAAGAGTTAGGGGATCCATGGGGAATTGGGAGCATTGATTCAATACCTTAGATGTGCCTTGTTTTGTTGTGACTGAATATAACCAAAGGATTTATTGGAGTTGGGATTAACAAAATAATTATTGGGCATGGGGTGTTGAATCTGGACTCCAGTTTTAACATTACAATATTGGGGAGGCTATATTAGTGAAGCCGGTTACCAATACTTTAACAAGGAACAACTTTCCTGCTGCATCTCCATCTGTTACAATCTGATCTTATGCACTTATGTTATTCATCAGTTTTTCAGCATGTGTTAAAATCAGAACTCAAAGTTTAGAGCAGCCGATTACCAGAAAGGAAAAAGTTAACAAAACGCTTTTAATTAGAAACATTCCGAGAATACTAAAACCAGGTTAAGAAAAGACATGGGAGGTACGATAATATGGAATATTACATGAAGTTAAAGTAGTAATTTGAGTGTCTATACTTCTAGGATGAGTTCCTCAAGTCAATATACAAGAAAACTAACCAGAAGATCTACTGGAGTTATTCTTGAAGTTTGTTCAAATTTGAATAAGTTAAAAACGTTAATATTCATCCTCTAGACTATTTATTGTTGAGAGAAAAGCTTGTGATTTTAAAAATTGCATTTATTATCGAAGACTTTAAACAATATCATCAGCTAATACGTTACCGCAACGATCTAAATTGTATATAAAATGCACAAAGGATAGCAAACTGTGTATAAATCACCAAACTAAAAATAAAAGAATGTAAAATGTTATGGTAACTATAATTTGTTTTAAAAAAAAAGAGATTTAAAAATTTCGTATTTATTTTCAGTTCACTATCTGGAAGTCCTTCAATTCAGTACAATTTTTAAAATGTAGCAGTTCAGTTTGTAATTGTTAGTCTTCTAAGATGGTAAAAACTTGCAATGTTTAGTCTCAAACCATGTGTGTGTATATGATAATCAATTACTACTTAGATATATAATTCGAAAGCCACAATCTCACTCAGTTGATGAAGAATTTAATTCTAGAAGAAGAAAACCTTGGAATCAAATGTACCAGGAAGAAGAAGGGCATGATCTAATAAATCACTTCAATTTCTAGACCCTATGAATATAATGCCTTTCCCAGTATAAAATCCATATATCTCAATCAACAACTGTTTTAGTGTAGTTTCCCTTTCTTGAGTTTCCATGTTATAGAGGCGGTCAATTGATCACTCAATATCCCTTGACACCTATTTATTAAGAAAAAGAATTTTGAGAAACTATAACCATTGCACATGTCTACAGGTCATTTATGAATGACAATGTTAAATCTTCATGATTAAAAATAAAATATAGAAGGCATACGGTGCACACATTAGAATTTGACCACAACGTGACATTACAACTCTAGATTTCCATTTGTACTAAGTTAAACTAGTAAAAGAAATACACGATCACCCATTATTCACCTAGAAAAATATCCATACCTTGTTGCGGGTGGGAATATAATCTCCTCCTATCAAAAGACAAGTCAAATTGTTGGCACTTTCGCCACCTGAGATACTTCCCTGTAGAAGAGAATCTAATATAAGACCCCAACAAGAAAACAAAGTAACTATTGATTCCACCAGCATAGAATGCGTTGCATCTCAATTCATGAATCGACATAAAAATATAACATGAAAGTCTTTTTGGATCAATAAGGAGTTGTACCTGAGAAAAGAATAAAGACTGCATCTAAAGTACAAGCTAAAATTCTGCAAAGCAAACAACACATTTAAGTGAAACTTTTGAAAGAAAATAATGTGATGTAAAAAAACCTTACAGTATGCATTACAACATCTTCCATTTAAATCAAAGACATTATAAAGAAGCGAAGAAAAACATCCACTGAGAGATCATGAATTCAACATAATATATCAAGGTCACTTTGGAAGTTATAGATTGCTCAAGGGGTAGTACACTGTTGATGCCTTGAACTACATGGAAGCATTATTTATTTCAGCTGTCTTCTATCAAAAAAGAGGAAATCATTTAAGTAACACAATAATCTTAAATTGGACTAATACAAGGTCTAAATGGACAACGAACCTTGCCACATCCAGGAGGTCCCTCTAGAATAAGTCCACGTGGGTGCTTGATCCTCATTTTATAAAATAGTTCAGTATTCTCGAGGTAACTTACTAACTAGCCAACAAATATTGGTAGGAATTAGTAAAATTTTAATCTAAAGATTGTGGCTGAGGGACAAGCTTCCAAATGTTATACTGGAAAGATAATACAATGAGGACGTATTAAATGTTGTGTGAAAAGTTGTTACCTCTTCAAGTTCGTCCAGTTCTTCCTCACTCCAAGATACGTCATTAAATGTGACTCCATTTGTACCCTAAATAGAAATTCTTATTTAGAGACAAAATATTGGCCATAATCTACAAAGGAGAAGTTGTGAATGTCCATGACCAGAGAGACTGCGAAACTGGAAACTCAAATCAACACGTGTTTGTGGCTTAGACTGAGAAAATTCTATGCCTTTTCATATATCCTGAATAAAGCACATAAGATCTTAAATTTGCAAGAAGCAAGTATCGCTAAGCTGCTAATTCTAGGATAGGGAGTATTACTCACCCATTTTCTGAAATTCTTAGGTCTTCATGAAAGAGGCATTCAATTTACGACAATAATATATTCATTTTACAACAACAGCAACAACACAGTGACTATCCTCTATTCTATTGTCCATTTTAATTCATCAGTTGATATTATACCTAAAAAAATTACAAGATAAAGGACTTAGGGTTTTACTTGGAAGCAGGAAGAAACAGCGGGTTGAATGGTGGTTGATTGATGTGCGCTTTCGGTGGTTGACTGCAGTGGGCTGACGGTAGTTGACAAATGATAGAGGGTGGGATGACAAAGGGTGGGAGGCGGGATTAGTAGTGCTTGTCAGACCTTTAGGTAGTGTTTGTCGAAACTTTCACATCTGAGATCTAACGGAGCTTCAGAATGCAACGAAGTAATGGAGGAGGTTTAATATGCAATTTTCTTGTCGGAGCTTTCAGATCTAGTCTCCAGCGAAGATTCAAGATGCAATAACGCTTTAGGTTCTTGACCTTTAGAAAGCTTCGAGACAACATTTCTCTTTTCTCGCTTCAACCTTCGAGAGAAAACCCTTATTAAAGAGATGGAGAAGATAGAAAAGCATTTTCTCAAGTTTAGAAGATAATGGAGGGACAATACAAAAACACGATGGCAGAGGTACAACAATAACATAGACGTTGCTGTAACAATAGATGATAATAATAATATTAGCTACGAATATTGTGATGATTATTTGGTAGCAAAATATATCATAAAGTTTTAATAATATAGCTATGGATGTTGCGATGGATTTTTGGTAGATAAAAATATTATAAATATAATATATATATATATATATATATATCGGTGGACAGTTCACCGCTATGTCCATCGCTGTATTGCAATTCATTATACCACCAAATTTTTATTGCTAAATTTGTAGCAAAATTTATGGCATGTAAATTTAGTGCCAATATTTCGGATTCCGTCACTAATCCATCGATATAATTAGTATAATTGTATTAGAAACTTTTTAGAAAAATAATGTTAAATTTGTCAATAATCCATCGCAATTTGGCGACGGATAATTGTCCATTTCTAAAATCCTTCATTAAATGTTGCTTTTTTAGTAGTGGATTGAGGCTCAACTGACAATCTTGGCCGAGGCGAGATCAGATGCCCAGTCATGATGATGGGGACCATGAAACGTTGAGATGGTAGATCCCTGGAGTTAGAGAGATATATGATGATATCTTAGCACCTGCACCGAGGAGGCTACTAACTAGGCCTATATTTGATGAGGTCTAAGTTTGTACTCCAGATCACACAGAGTACCCTTAGGTTCGAGTTATGTGTGATCATTATAGATTCAACTGGGTGAGATGACCTGCGGGTTTATATGCAACACCTGGCGTGAGGGATTTCTATGTTACTTGTCTTTTAACCCTCCGACAATGGGCTTCTAGAGAGACTCCACTTTGAGCCCTACCTCGACTATCTTCAGTTATATTTCATGACCGCCATATTGATATCTTTGAGCGCACTATTGCATGATTCTTATATGGACCAGACTTTCATATTCCATTTGATACTTTAGAGTATGTTTACATACTATCGAGGATTATAGATAAAAAAATTAGTCCAGAGGAGAGGGAGAGGCAGTATGAATGGTTGGCAATGATTATTACTAACAGAGAGCCTTCTTGGTTGATCGACCCGAAGGCACCTATTAGTAAGGTGTCTTTGACTTTTAAATCCAAGTTTTTGTGGGGTTTGGTATGCCTACAATTGAGTTTGACTTCTGTAAATAGCACCATGACTCCTAACAAAGCTGGTTTGGTTGTTAGAATTATGTATAGGTATGACCTTAACCTGAAAATGTATATTTGTGATGAGTGAGGGAGCAAGCTACAACGACCCTCCAAATTGTTTTCATATTTTCATGGCATTCTTATAGTTAGAGCGTCCTTATAACCATCCCAATTCATATGTGGCTTGCTGGGATCGTTAGGTTGGGTCCTTGGCGGTTGTTGTGTTGTATTTCTCTTGCAATTATGACTTATTCGGGGCTTACTTAGTACATATCATCCCGAATGTAGTTTTTATCAATTACATTAAGTCTGGAGTATCGTTTAAATAAACATCTCATATATAGGTCGATGAAGTCGGACCTCAATTACTTTAATACTCGAGGAAGCGTGTTTGAATTTTCAGTATTGGTTTTTAGCACAATCGCACTAGGGAGAGAGGTCATGATAAATTCCTGGATTTTTTCTCTTTTGCACAGTTGCATTAAAGAGACGCGATCGCGACGGCCTCTTAGGGACCACCTTCAGCATGATCGTGCTGGGTAGGTGCGATCACGCCAACTAACTGCCAGCATTTATAAAAAAGTCCTGTGACCATGTTGTTAAGTTCTCATCTGTCTTAAGTGAAAATCTCCTTCCCCAAGCCTAAAATTTAATCCTTTGAAGCATTATATTATAGTTTTGATCTGTAGAAACGTGTTTTCGTGCTTTTACGCATAATTTTATCGAGTAATTCTTATTTTCGCTTTTATTACTATCTTTTCTAATGCAGATAAAACTTCTATAGCTTATATATTATAAGTATACCATTGAATTTATCCCTATTTTGTGTTGTACGATGTACGAGCTATGCTCTATGTATGGATATATATATTTTGTGTTTTCGAGCTAATAGGGTTTACGGACCCGATTTTAGCCGAGACTTTGACTCCGCTGTTTATATAGAAATATGAGTCTTAATTTACTTTTATTGACATGTTGGTTATGATTTTGTTAGTCTTGCATTGTTCTGAGATTCGTACGTGATTCTGGATAATTGCGACATATTTTTTAAGGATATCGACGGAATCAAGGTAAGTTATGGTCTACTTTCTTTAAATTGGGTATTAGTATAATATATGTATGGTAAAGCTCCAGACAAGAATGGGATAATTTTTCAGGCCCCGATATGCTTGTATATCCAGCGTATGGCCTATTTAGCTAGATTGTAGCTCAACTACTATTCCTAGGGATGTATTTCCCTACCCGCGTGCTTCACGCCGACTATGGACTGTAGTGATGCTGGGGGAGGAGTAACACCCTTGATGCATGTTTTGTATACAGACACTGGACCGTAGTGAAGGTTGCATAGGGTTTTAAACTAGTGGTTAGAGCTTAGAAGCTATCCCCCAATATAGGTTGGTGGCCATAGAGTCGATCTAGGTAGGATGAATTGTTTGTATTCCATTCGAGATGTTGTGTATACGCTAATGTGTAGAGCCCAGCTCAGGGAGGACATTGTACAAAAATAAGCTAATAACGACTAAGGAATGAAGAGAAAATGAGTTAATAAGGTATAGGAAAAATAAACATTTATCACGAACTAAAAGTGTCGGAATCAAAGGAAATTACCTAGAAACATGAGAATAATGACAAGAAACAGCCTTCAAGCAACTCCCAATACTCCCCACAACTCAGAATTCGAAACCACTAGCTCAAGGTTACATAGAATGGAGGAATTGAAGTTGGGAAATGAATAAATGAGGGAGAAAAAAATATCTATAGCGTCCAGCCGCAAGGGTAGGCCAAGGGGTCACTAGGGTGAACCCACTACTGCAGAAAATTTGTCGTTGGGGAGAGCCTGGCCTTCTATTTGGTATCGTTGGGGCAAATAAAAGGGAGATGGGATGAGTTCGCTGAGGTGAAAAAAGGATCGCAGGGGAGACCACTTTCCCTCAAGGCAACCTATGCGGGGGCGGACACCTGACCGTTGGGGTAGCATCACAGGGCAGAACCCCTTGCCGCTAGAAAGACATAGCCAGGGTGACCAAATCCCCCTCTAGGGAGATCTATGCCTGCAACTCCTAACAAATAAAAGAAAAAACTCCAAGGGGCCTAGACAAGAATCCCGAGCCCAAATTTAAATAACCAAATATGTTACTAGCATGTAAACAACATTTTGATTTAATGGAATCGTTGAAACAACCATCTGGGGTTGTTTGTATGAAAAGAACGTAGAACCAAATAGAGCCAATTTCTCAACTTTCTAAAAAACACAATAAAATAAGCCTGAACTCCTCTGAAAGCAAGATAATGACTCAACTATCCCAAATCATCCTTTTAGAGTTGATTGATGCATCAAAATTCCAATCTGATACTCCAATCACCAAAACACCATCCAGGCTCCAAAATGTACTTTGGCAGAACCAAATTTCCATAAAACTCAAAATCAAAATAAAACCCCAGGGTACGAACTTAAGGTTTAACTAGACCAAAATCGGAATTACGGATCTATGGGAACTATTAGAATTTGATTCCGAATGAATTCACTAAAAATTCACTTTCAAGTTCCACCATTTCAAGGTGGATCCTTTGAAAATAGGAAAGCTGAAATAACAGACTATAGAATTTCCAGGGAACCAAACTAGTAATCCCAGCAAGTCATAAATGACTTGGGGAAACTAACAAAAAGCTCTAAACACTGAAGAAACAAAATATAAGTAAATGACCAATCGGGTCATTACACTACCATTGAATAGTTTAAGGTAGGTGAGATAGAAAAGATAAGGCCAGATCTTTTCATGATGTAATTAGAAAGTTTAGCTTATTAGAGAGATTGAGGACAACTCAGAGTAGATAGGAATCCTATGCAGATGCGAGGAGGAGAAAGTTGGATTTTGATATTTATAATTGGGTGTCATTGAAGGTGTATCCTATAAAGGGAGTCATGATATTTTGCAAGAAAGGAAATCCTAGTCCATGCTATATTGGGTCATACCATATATTGAGGAGGGTTGACAATGTTACCCATGAATTGGACCTTCTAGCAGAGGTAACAATAGTTCATCCGGTCTTCCGCATCTCCATATTAAGGAAATATTTGGCAGACCCTTCCTTAGTAGTACCTTTGGAGAGTATTAGTATTAGAGACAGTTTTACCTACAAGGAGGTCTTAGTTAAGATCCTAGACCGTCAGGTTTGCCAATTTTAGAATAAAGAGATAACATCAGTTATGGTTTTATGAAGGAACCAATTATATGAGTGAGGTACTTGGGGAATAAAGGAAGATATGGTGAGTAGGTAGCCACACTTGTTACCTTTTATCCTAGTTCAATTGGAGTTAATAGTGTCTGTATTCATTTATTCATTTTTTCCATTTTCATAGTTTTTAGAGGAATGAAAACAAGTCTTGGAACCTACAAACCTATGGAAAATATTTAGGAATGATGATAGGTGTTAAAGAGTAGCTTTTAGACCTTGAAATAACCCATGTGTCACAGCTACCTCGGCTAAAATAACCCTAATGTCTTAGTTATTGTTCAAGAGGCCCCTGTTTTGGCCTCGAAATAAGGCTGTATCTCACCAACAATTCTTGAGGAATTATCCTCGTGTCGTTGGATCATTCCATGGGAATGGTATGTGCAACATAGGCCTATTTCCAATGCAATGAGAATTCAGCTTTTCTATTTTATGTTTTTAGGGGCATTTCGATAAATTACTAACTTCTAATACCTATAGCTATTTTTAAGCTTCCCTAAGGGTCATATAAAAGCTACACTTAGAGAAAATTCTTATACTTTATTCATTCTCTTAACAAGTTAGGAGAAAGAAATAATTTAAGCATAGAATTTCTCGTAACTCTCAAGGCTTAGGGTTACTTTATTCTATTATAGTAAAGATTGAAATATTATTCATTCTTGTTTTGAAGCTAGCTGGGGACTTTCCTAGTAGCTCAGTATTCAACTATGTAGTGGCTTTCGAACATAAAGATGTAGTCTTGAAGTTTTAGTTTCAGCATTTGATTTATTATATACATTTATTATTTCATTTGAGATACCCACTACTGTTTATTTATGTACATTTCTCCTGCTGAGTGTTAAGTAGGTAGAGTTATGCAAGAACCAAGGGTAACTTTGGGTCACTTAGTATCTTCGGATGCCTTGTCACATCCAATAGGTGAGCTCAGGGTGTTAAGCTTCAGTAAGAAAATTCTTTCGCCCTCATGCTCAGACCTTTATAGTTTTCTGTTCTTTCATTCATTATAGCCTAGGGTTCCCACCTAATTATTTTAGTCTAAAATTCTATTCCTTATGATATTTCATGCATACAAATTATGTTGAATAGATTATTCATGTTTTCTTTTTACCCAATATGTAGATTCTGGTGAAATTATGCACCATTCCTATGATTTTTCTTAGTTATCACAAGACTTGAAGTAAATACATATGATACTACAAATTTTAGGCTATTTTAGAATAATTCAACATAATATGCTTTTTTTGATCGTAGAACCCAAGAAAACTAAACATGCCTATATAATTTAAAAAATCCAGATAAAAAATATTTTCCTAGTTCACACTCAACTTTTATGATTAGTATAGAATTAGATATTTAATCAATGATCATAACCAGACATAGTACATTATGAGAAAAATTAAAATCAGTTTTTGAAGCAGTATTTAGTACGTAGCAAACACAAGTTCTAGATAACCTAAGTTACAGAACTGCGTACTGGTGTAGGTTTGTTTAGACATTAAGGCATAGTTAATTGATCCACCTCAACATTAGGTTCTATGATGATGACTAGGCATAGAGAAACTTTCCTCAATGTGGGCAACACATTGGACTCCATATTGCTCATATGATTGATGTCGGTTAAGGGAATCTCCAACAATACATACTTCTAAAAAAGCGTAGAGTGCATAACTCACTAGTTTACTCAAACAAGACAATTTTATACTTAACAAGCACTCATATTTCTCAAAAAAGTATTTAGTTTTCAAAATTTATGTTACACTCCAAATCTACACCTTAGCAGTATATCAAATTCGCAACCACCTAGTGGCCTAGATGTACCCTTAATCTGGCATGCTCTAAACATAACTTAAAAACTAAGCGTAAGATATGAATAAATATGAATGGAATAACTCATTTTGTAAGGAATATTCAAAATAAAAGACCGAGTCTATAACAAATATTTGGAGGTCTGACAATAATACTGTCAAAGTTTAAAAGCCACACTGTAATCTGAGTAACTAAACTGCTAGGACAAGTCCCTAGATAGCTATAATAGATACTGAATGCTGAAAAGAATCAACCATATCAAAATGAAGTATGAAAATCCTAGTTCTTGAATCATGAGGATTCACCACTAGAAAATCTATAATGCAGCAACCATATGAACCCTGAATGTGCGGATGGATAGTTAGATCTGCATCATGAGACAGTACCACAAGAAATATATGTTAGTTTGTGGAATATATTGGTATGTACGAATGCATATGCAACATGGCTGAACAAGTAACTATGATAACATAAGACTAAGTTA
>JBDJHY010000116.1:9704881-9720799 GCA_039654485.1 Withania somnifera | reverse complement strand
CAAAAACCTGCGGCGCATAGGGGATGAAAGCTCTCATTTGCATGTCATCGTCGTGTCTCTCTCTCTCTCTCTCTCTCTATATATATATATATATATATATATATATATATATGTATGTATTTATGTATGTATGTATGTATGTGTATGTATATATATATATATATATAGATATATTCACACACACACACACTCTTTACATCTTGAGTTTCCAGTTTTCTTTCTTCGTTCCTTAATCTTTCGCAGTTATTGTCCTTAGGGTTTCATGGCACGTGCTAAAGGCATACCTGCCTTGGAGCTTTACAGGCTTGCCCAGAAAAAGAAACGCAGACTAGTATTATGTGGGCATTCACTTGGTGGAGCAGTAAGTTAGATTTTTCCGAGGACGTGAAATTTTCTTTATGCCATTGTATGTGCCTCCATTTGTTTTGAAAAGTTGACTTAGGTGTTATCTTTACAGGTAGCAGTCTTAGCAACCCTTGCGATTCTGAGGGTTTTTGCTGCTTCATTAAAAGATAATGACAAAGTTCAGTTGAAGTGTATCACCTTTTCCCAACCACCAGTGGGAAATGCCGCATTGAGAGAGTGAGTTTGAAATTGATCTTTCTTGTTATTCTTATTTTTTTAAGTTTCTGACTTCTAACCTGATTCTCTCCAGCTATGTAAATGGAAAAGGTTGGCAGAATTATTTCAAAACCTACTGTATTCCAGAAGATCTGGTGCCCCGCATCTTATCTCCTGCTTATTTTCATCATTATAACGCACGGTCTCTGCCAATACCTTCCGACGGTGGAGCTTCAGTATCTATGTCAAAATCTAGTGAATTGTCGCTGCTGAAGCAGAAAACTGAAAAAGCAAAAGCTAATGAAGGAGAGCAGCTGGTGTTGGGTGTAGGTCCAGTGCAGAATTCCTTTTGGAGGCTTTCAAGGCTTGTGCCTTTAGATGGTGTTAGGAAGCAGTTGTATAGATACAGAGGAAAGAAAGTTGAGCCTCTTGAGGCACCTCCTGATTCTGTTCCAATGCCATCAGTTAATGATATAGCTAATACTCCCCAGTCTCTTGAAATTCAAGAAGGTTCTGATGGCATTTCTCTCCGACCATTGCCTACAGATGAAGAGATTCTTGGTGAAGGTAAACTGGGTAAATCTATAGCAGAAAATGATACCACCAATGAAGATAAGAAGGGGTGGCGCGGCATGCCTTACTTACCATTGTATGTACCATTTGGACAGGTTGATTTGCCATCTATTTTGCTCTTTTGGTGCTTTATCCTATACTGATTATCATATGCATGAGTTATTATGTTTTTTTTTGCAGTTTTCTTGTCTATATCCTGGGACATGACTTATCTTAAACTGTCCCTTTTTTTGTTTTCTTTTCCTCATATCTTCAATTGCCTTCTCATACTCAGTAACTCATTTTCATTTTTTCCATTTATATGGTACCCTTTCCTTTTTAGCTGATCCCAAAAAGAATAACACATTTTTATTTTCATAATGCTTTACTTTAAACTTCCTTTTTTACCCTTAATGTCATACTAAAAAACACATTCTTATTTTCCAAATTATTTACTTTGAACTTCCTTTTGACCCTTAATGTCATACTTTTAAAGTCATAGAAATATCATGGCATTTCTAATGCCACTAGTTATTATGGTGCTTTTGGTGTGCGCCAAATATCTTTATTTCTTTCTTAAACTATGTACCCAATCGAGCACCGATTTATTTATAGAATAAAAGTGAGGGAGTATTACCTTGTGCCATAGTTCTATGCATGTGAAAGTGATACGATCCTAGTCATGAGACTCAGTTTGGATAATTTGATATTAAATTGAAACAACAAAGATATATGAATTGAACACAAATTTGGAGAATTGTGATAAATTTCAATCAGTTAAACAAAGAGAAACGCTAACGAATCCACAAAAAAGTAACTCGATGTTCAATTGATAGAAGAAGTAACATGAGCAATTAGAGATTCACCACGCCTAATTAACTCACGATGTAATAAAAAATCTACCCACTTTGATTACGCTATTATAACTAAATGATTACACTAATACTAACACTAAGCTATCACTAAACACTAAAATCTTAAGAGCTCTTACATCTCAATTCATCCAAAATTGTGAATTCAGAAATGAGCTAAGAAAAGTATTTGTACTAAGCTATTACAAGCATGACCCAAAATGGGTTATTGGGCCAAGTTGGTCCGCTAAAAGGCTCACTTAGATTGCCAAGAGGTGTGCTAGCTTTCTCCTTTGGCCGCCAAAGTTGGTGGCGGTCCGCTACCCTCCTTGGTGCGCCAGGATTTCCCGTTGGGGTGTTGTTCATGTTGGCGACTTCCTTGCATCTTGGCGGATTGCCAAGGAATTTGGTGGACTGGATGGGTATGCCCACTTGGTCTACTTGGTTCTCCTTTCTTTTCCATGTCCTACGCTCCAAGCTATAATCCACATATTAAATTGTTTAATTTGGAGCTTGAACATGGCTTTCAAAGTGCCTCTTTGTGTCCTCTTGTTGACTATGCCTTGGAACCCATTGACCAGACCTTGAAACCTAGGTCTAGCATGATTGGTGTCGGCCAGTATCATATCAGGAAGTCATAAACGTATTGTGTTGATTTTTCTAGTTGCTTTTCTCTCTTTTGTCTTTTGGATTGGGGGAATCTTCCATAATGTGGTAGGGTTGGATTTCATCTCTGTAGTAGTGATACCAAACGTCTCCATGATATATGCTATGATATTAGCATAGGGTTGTGCAGGCAGTATTACTAGAAGTCACCATCTTGTCGCTTAAAGTGATAAAAGATGTGAAGCGATGAGATAAGGCCATGCTCTATAGGGAAGTGTGTCCTCCAAACGAGACAAAATGATCATAATGAGTAGTGTCGATCCTTTAAATCATCACTTTGAGTAGTTGGATTAATGTTGACCATATAGTTAATGCTAAAATTAGTTAATTCGATTACAATATGATTATTATCATACTAAATAGTATTTTTCAAATTTTTCGTTAACTGTGTGATTCACTTCAAAGAAGCGTATGCTTCTTCACCCGTTTTTCACTTCTAGCCTTACATCCTTGTTCCCTTTTTGTGCTTTTGGCTTTAAAATGTATACAGTCATAAAACTATATATATAATACAGGGTACAAATAACATGCATAGAGAATATATTGAGAGAAGGTTGTCAGACGATATGATTTGGCCATGACCTACGTAGATTGCTAGTGCTCCAGTTAGTAGGTTTGAGACTCTATGGTGATTGAAGGCGATATCAAATAGATCTAAAATCACGTTTGAAAAAGTTGTCTCAATAAATCTAAAATTTCTCCATAATATGCTGAATTAGAAAAGGCATAGTAGAAGCAAATTATCCGTGTAGACTGTACCAACTAGATAGGATTAAACTTAGTTGGTGTTACATTTGCGTTTGATCAAGAAAGGATAAGTATGATAGTGGGAAAAATTCTAGTTTTATGAGAACTGCCAATTTACTTTAATATAATTCCTTTACCAATATTGGAAAGAAATAGGCCTGAGTAAGATAGAATGCATAAAGAGGATTTTTGTCACTGTCCCTAATTGGGGTTGAGACAATTCTTGCTATCTTTCCGTATCATCATTAGCAACAACAAGAACAACATACCCAGTATATTTCCACATAGTGGTGTCTGAGGAAGGTAGAGTCTACACAGTCCATACCACTACCTCGAAGGTGAGGTAAAGAGGCTGTGTCTGATAGACCCTCGACTCAAGACAAGAAATAGTCCAGAAAATTGTCTCGAAAAATATATAATTCAAGAAAAAAGAACAATGGAAAATAAAACAAGAAAATACTAGTAGAAGTAAGACTACAAGAAAGAATATTACAAACGAGCTCATTAAAACAACAATCAAGCATTCCAACACCTAAATCAGAAGACAAAACAAAGCAAACCTACTTGCTAACAAGCACGGAATCTATCCTGCTAACCTTCTATCCTATACGCATCCTTCACACCTTCCTATCTAGGGCCATGTGATAATGCTCGACCAAGCACTTAAACTTCAAGGCCCTTCACAAGGAGCCAAGCCAAGAAATTGCAAGCATTACAAGCCTTATAATGAAGAATGATGCCATAAGAGCTTGGGAAGAGCTTCAACGGGTGATCTACAACTTGTGGGAGGCCTATGAGCTTGGAGAAGGAGAAGGGAAACCCACTGCTAACTTGGTGGTCAAACCACCATAACTTGCGCAATCAAACACTCTGCTTGGCGGTCAAAACCCAAGCATTGCTGCTGAAGTGACAAGTTGGGGTGGCCTAAATGGGTCAAAAACCAATTTTGAGTAAAGACTTGTAATAGCTAGTATAAATACTTTTCCCTAACTTAATTTTGGTTTTTAGACTTGTTTGAATTGAGATTGAATACTTTAAACTTTAGCTTGATAGTTGATTAGTTAATGTTGTATTAGTGCTTTATAATCGTTGGTGGGGGAATTCTTTGATTTCTTAGTGTTGATCAATCAGGTGTGGGTGAACCTCCTAGTTGTCAAGTACTTTTCCTTATAAATCGATCATCGAGTTGCACTTTTGTGGTGAATCATTGGCGTTTTCATTGTTTGGTTAATTGAATTCTTCTTAGATTTTGAATTAAGTTGAATTCACAGATCTTTTATTGATCTTGTTTTTCCTTATTGATTTTGATTCTAGTATCGGGACCCGAATCATATCATTTGGTATAAGAGCTTATGCTAGGTATTCGTTTTCAAGAATTTCAATCCTAAGTTCATAAATCGAAAATGACAAAAAAATCAAGAAGTTTAAAAATTAAAAAGAATTAGTGTTTGATTTAAATTCCTTTTTGAGTTTCTATCACTAGATTTGGATGCTCTAGTGAATTTAGAGTCTAGATTTCGAATTTGAGTCAACTCAGAGTTGAATTACAGATTCTACCATTGTTGAATTTTAAAAGTTTGAAAAACACAAGTGGGTTTCAAATTTGTGATCAATTGGCTTGAAATTGAAGTCTCAAAAGTATTGGGGTTTATCTCCATCACAAATGGACCCTAGATCTGAAATTTCGAGGAATTTCGAGTCAAATTGAGAGAGTTGGAAATTTTGGTGTTCTTCGTTAGATTCATATCTTGTTGAAGAAGAACATTCAAAAAAGTTCTTGTTAGATCTGAAATGGGTAAAGAAGGAGAAGGAAAAAGTGTTTGTACTTGAAATATTCCTTTTTGGTGGATAAGTACAAGGTGGATGAAGTGGAGGTTCGCTTCGGGAGTTTTATGTGATAAGAGAGTGCCTCCTAAGCTTAAAAGTAAGTTTTATATGGTGGCGGTTAGACCTGCTATGTTGTATGGGGTAGAGTGTTGACCTGCGAAGAACTCTCACATTAAAAAGATGAAAGTGGCAATGGATGTGTGAAGTTACTAGGAGGGATAGGACTAGGAATGAGGTTATTCGTGACAAGGTGAGGGTGAGTTCAGTGAAAGACAAATGCGGGAAGCAAGGTTGAGATGGTTCAGGCATGTGATGAGGAGGGACTTGGACAAGATGCTCCAGTGCGTAGTTGTGAGGTTGGTGCTGGGTGGTTTCAAGTGGGTTAGAGGTAGACCGAAGAAGTATTGTAGGGAGGTAATTAAACATGACATGGAATAGTTATAGATTACCGAAGACATGACCCTGAATAGAAAGATGTAGAAGACGCGAATTAGGGTGATAGGATAGGAGGTAGAAGTGGGTTATTGCTAGTAGGGATGTGTGCTTTGTTTTGTTTTTCGTGCTTGTAGTAGTGTAGTACATTTCTTGTAGTGTCTCATTCTTGGAGTCATTGATGTTTGTTGTTTAAGATTGATTGTTGTATTATTCTGTGTAGCGTTGTTTTTGCTATTTGATACCATTCAGGTACTTTATATTGTTTATTGTCGTAAGCTGAGGTTTTTTGGAAACAACCTCTCTATCTTACCTCTGAGGTAGTAGTACGAACTGCGTACACTTTATCCTCCCTAGACCCCACTTGGTGGGAATTTAATGTATTTTTTTGTTGTTGGGTAAGTACCAAGGTCAAGGAAGTACAAGGGGGACCACAAGGAGATTTTTCGTCAGAAGCTCCCAGGTGCACTAGCGGCCAGTGGTCAAAAGGTTTCCTCACCACCCTCCGTGGCGGTCTGCCACCCTGCTCAACCCATGAGGTCGGGATCCAAAATTGGCTGTCCGCCATTGAACTTGGCGGATAAGTGATCTTTTGGCACGCTAAGGTGGTGATAACATTGGTAATTCGTTCTCCTTGGACTCAATTCAAGTTCTAATTTCGTAGTTTCATTTTCTTAGTTTTCATTCAATTTTCTTGACCTGAAAACTAATTTACAACTAGTCATTGCTCTACTTAATTCTTGGTTTTGGTCCGTCTTTCTTTCTTGCTACCTTATTTTAGCTTTTCTTATTTTACATCATCGTTAAATATCCTCGGCTCAAGTCTGTTTTAAGTAATTGAGTCGTGTTGTTGAAGAGTCATCAGAATCCATTCTACCACGAGACCAACAATCTTGAGTTGGTTGGAGGGAAGTAGTTATTGATCAACTTCGAGAGAAGCTTCTAGTGGTAAGTTGAGGTGCATGCAAAGTGAAGTGAGGAACTTTTATTACTAACCCTTTTGCCAAATTTTAAGGTTAACCATGTCTCACCAAGGCGGGGAAAGCTCAATCAATCTTGTGGACTCCCTTGCAAAGATCACAAGACAACTAGCGGACATGAATGGCAAGTTTGGAGGAATGGAAGAGAGGTTGACTAGTGCAGAAAGTGGAAGTAAGGAACATTCACCGCGAGAAGTTGGAAAAGATAAGGGTAAAAGGAGTTTGGAACAATCGGTTACTATATCCCCAGGATAGATTCATAAGATGTACCATCCAACCTTAACCCTAAGCTAAAGTTTTCAATAGCAACCCACCTTACTCCACCACAATGCCCCAAGACACCCCTGTTTGACAACTCCACATCCAATCCCTAACCTTACAACCCTCCACAAGCGTATCGAGCCCTTTTGAACAATCAAAATCAAAACCAAAACCAAAACCAAGTCTGACAACGCAATGCATCCATTATGTCTTTACATGGATCAATCATGTCAACTCCAAAGAATCATCCACAAAACTCCTACCAAGATTACCATTACCAAAATCCATTATATGATGATTGGAATCATGAAATTAACCTTGATTAGGTTTGGGAGCAAAGAGGTAGGGATGGTCATGGTGTAACAAGGGATGGAAGTCGACCTTAAAGCTTTGACCGAGACCAAGGCTACGAGAATAAAGGTGGTCAATATTGGGATAATAGAGGTGATAGGAATTGGGATAGCAGAGGAGATATGACTTGGGATGATAGAGGAGATAGGTTTGAGAACTGAATTGAACAAGATCGAGGATTGAGCATTATCGATATGATGCTCTCAAGGTTTAAGGGGAGTAGTGATCCAGAGGAATTCCTAGAGCGGAAGCTACAAAGGGAAAGAATCTTCCCCACCAACAATGTGTCCGAAGCTTTGAAGGAGAAATATGCTATTACACAATATGAGGGTAATGCATCACTTGGTGGGAAGCAAAGAAGAGAGAAAAGAGAATCACAATGTGTATGTTTTGCCTAATTGGCAAGATCTGATGACTATCTTGGAAGCCCGTTACTTGCCACCGAATTATTATCAAGGGATCCTCAAGAAAATGTATATGCTACGTCAAGGTACTAGAATTGTGGAATACTATGATGAGTTTGAAAATTCAAGTATGAAGTCCAATCTTGAGGAGCGAGTATAATACACGATGATTCAGTTTATAGCCAACTTGAGGCCCTTGAAACTTTAGCACTATGAGAGCCTTGAAATGACTTTTCATGATGCCTCCAAGATCGAAGAAGATTTGAAGGAAGAGGAGTCATACAAAGCAAAAACTTCTTCAACATCCTTATGGAGTAGGAATGTTGACAAAAGTGACAAATGGAAGAAGTTGAATCCTCGGGAGTCTAAGGGTAGTGGTCAAGTTACTCAATCCAATAAAGACTTTAAGCCAAAGGTTGAAGAAGCAGCAAAAGGAGGTAACAATGCTAAACCTAATTACCCCGTCCTTCTACCATCCAATTGTTTCGATGTCAAGAAAGGAGACACATTGCGAGAGAGTGTCCTAGTAGAAGGGATATTGTGGTATGTCGTGATGGTTATTAGATCGAGAAAGATGAGGAGTCTGATGAGAAAGGTGAGGATGCGGGAGTGACCTTGGGGGATGAAGAAGAGAAGCTTCGTGAGAGGGTAAACTTTGCTTGCATGATGAAGAGAGGTGGGTTCATTCGTGGTGATGATAACGACTTGAAGGTGAATGTGAACCTTTCTTGTGTTGTGAGACGAATTGTGGGTGCCCTTGCCAAAGAACTTTGATCAAAGGGAGAATATGCAAGATCATGGACAAAGTGTGCGCTATCATCATTGATAATGGAAGTTGCACCAATGTTGTTTTGTGGAGCGGATGTAACTTGCTACAAAAAAGCACCCCAATTCTTATAAGCTCAAATGGCTTAATGAAAAGTGGAAAGATGAAGGTCCTAAAACAATCAATGGTCAAGTTTAACATTGGCAAGTCCTCCATGATGAGATTCTTTGTAATATTGTTCCTATGTTAGCTTGTCTTTTCTTTTTTGGAAGACCGTGACAATTTGATAGGGATGTTACTCATCAAGAGAAGTCTAATAAGTACTCTTCTGTGATGAATGGTAAAAAAACACGTGCTTGCACCCTTGACTCCTTATCAAGTGAGTGAAGACTATCGAGTCATGAAGGAGTTTGGGAAAGAGGGGAAGTAGTGGAGATAGAGGATGATTCGAAGGGTTCCACTAGTGTGCAAGAAAGGAGAGTGGTTTGGCTAAGATGAAGGGAAACGATGCATGATAGCCAAACCAAACAATTGTCTCAAAGTTGTGGATGAGGACTGCTTTCTAGTGTGCCTTGTCAACACCAACTAATTATTGCATGCTAATCAAGACACTAACATTTTGCCTAGTGTCCTTTCTTTCTCTTTTGTTGGAAGATGGAGCTTTATTTCAGGAGGAGATGCCCAAAGGGTGTCCACCCTTTAGGGGCCTTCAGCATCAAATTGATTTGGTGCCGGGTTTTTAAATTCCAAAATGGCCGGCTTATAGAAGCAATTCGGAGGATAAAAGAATTGCAAAGGCAAGTTGAGGAACTCCTAGAAAGGGCCTTGTCAAAGAAAGCCTAAGCCCATGTGCCATATCCGTTATCCTTATCCCAAAGAAAGATGGTACTTGGAGGATGTGTGTGAATTAAAGAGTTGTTAGGCGTCCTATTTCTAGGCTTGATGATATATTGGATGAGCTTTGTGGCTCAAGTGTCTTTTCCAAGATTGACTTGCAGAGTGACTATCACCAAATAAGGAGGAAATCGGGTGATGAGTGGAAGACACCGTTCAAAACAAAGTTCTGAGTGGTTAGTCATGCCTTTTTGGTTGACCATTGCTCCAAGTACCTTCATGAGATTGATGAACCATGTTTTGAAGCCTTTGATCAATAAGTGTGTCGTTTATTTCGACGATATGCTCATCTATAGCAAATTAATGGAGGAATATGTGCACCATTTGAGACAATTCTTTGATATATTTTTGAGAGGGAAACTTTATGCTAATCTTAAGAAATATTCTTTAGGTGTTGAGGTCGCATTTTTGGGGTTTGCTGTGAGGTCTAGAGGAATCGAGATTGATGAGGAAAAACTTGAAATTATCAAGTCTTGGCCAACCCTCCAAATGCCTCCAAAATTTAGAATTTTCATGGGTTGGCTAGCTTTTATCGAAGCACCATAACCTCGCCTTTGACCGGTCTCATGAAAAAGGATGTCCCTTTTATTTGGGGGCGAGGGACAAAAGGAGGCCTTCTAAGCACTGAAATCCATGTTGAGTTCCACTACTCTCTATGAGTTTGAGAAGACGTCTAAAGTGGAATGTGATGCATTAGGGTGGTGGTGGTGGTGGTGGGTATTAGGGTGAGTTCTAAGCTGTTGGCTTATTTTAGTGAGAAATTGAAAGGGGCGTCTTTGAATTACTCTACATATGAGAAGGAATTGTAAGCCCTTGCAAGAGTGTTGGCCTATTGACTACATTATTTGTGGCATAAGGAGTTCATACTGAGGACGGATCTGGGTCCTTAAAGCATTTGAAAAAACAATCAAAATTGAACAAAAGACATGTCAAGTGGGTGGAATTCGAAAAGACCTTTCATTATGTGATCAATTACAAGTGTGGGAAGGAAAGTATGGTAGCTGAAGCTTATCGAGAATATTCTTGTTGGTGAATACCTTGTCTTCTAAAATGTGGGGATTCGAAAGCTTGAAAGTGTCCTATGCTATGGACTCGACTTTAAAGTCATTGTTGAAGAATTTAGCCAAGAGCGGAGGGTTGATAGATTTCAATTGACTGGGTTCTTGTTCAAAGATGGGAGATTGTGTGTTCCTATGAGCTCATGGAGAGAGTTATTTGTCAAAGAACCTCATTGTGGTGGTATAATGGGGCGCTTTAGAAGGGATAAGGCACTTGATCTCACAGAGCAATTCTATTGGTCCAAGATGATGTATGATGTGGAGAGGCCGTTAGCAAGCAATTCAAGTTCAAGATTCGACCTCAAGGTATGCATACTCCTTTTTCCATTCCTAGTAGCCCTTGGGTTGACATTTATAGGGATTTTGTATTGGGACTCCCCAAGACCAAAAGGGGGCATGACAACATCTTTGTTGTTTGTTGTGGGTGATCAATTCTCTAAAATGGATTATTTTATACCTTGTCAAAAATGTGATAATGCTTCTAATGTTTTTGTGTTGTTTGTTAACCATGTGCTCAAATTGCACGGAGTCCCTTAAACTATTGTTAGTGATAGGGATTTCAAATTTCTTAGTCACTTTTGCAAATGTTTTTGGGGTTTGCTTGGCACCAAACTTTTGTTTTCTACTTGTCACCCTCAAACGGATGAACAATCCAAAGTAGTAAATAGGACTCTCGGGTCCATGCTTCTTTGTGTAGTGAGAGGCACCCCTCTTGGGAGGACCGTTTGCCTTTAATTGAGTTTGCTTATAATTGGTTCATGACTCATCTATTAGGGTGATCCCTTTTGAAGTATGTTATGGTTTTACCCTTTGTAGCCTCTATCCTTAGCCCTTTTGTTTAGTGATGCCGTTGTGAGTTTAGATGCAAAGCAAAGGGCAAATGAAATGATGAAGATTCAAGGCAAGTGAAGCAATAAAAAGAGTATCTCTTCGTCAAAACCATTAGGAGAATGGTGATCTTCCAACTCGAGGATTGGATTTGGGTTTACTTTAGGTAAGAAAGATTTCCACAACTCCGAAACGGGAAGTTGAGTCTAAGAGGTGATGGCCCCTTCAAGGTCCTAGAGAAGATTAACAACAAAACCTACAAGATTGATTAGCGCTGGGCGAGTACAATGTTTATAATGTATTCAATGTGAGTGACCTCTTGTCTTGTGTTGTAAGTACTGCCTTGGATTCGAGGACGAATCCTTTTCAAGAAGGAGGATGATAATGCTCGGCCAAACACTCAAACTTCAAGACCTTTCACAAGGAGTCGGGCCAAGAAATTGCAAGTATTACAAGTCTTATTCATGAAGAATGATGCTTCATGTGCTTGGGAAGAGCCTTAATGGGTGATCTACAACTTGTGGGAGACCTATGAACTTGGAGAAGGAGAAGGGAAACCCACCGCCCAACTTGACGGTCAAATCACCATAGCTTAGTCTGTTGTAATTGTTGGTGGGCGAGTCCTTCGAAAGCTTAGTGTTGATCAATTAGGCGTGGGTGAATCTCTTAGTTGTTCAAGTACTTTTCCTTATCAATCGATCATCGCGTTGCACTTTCATGGATGAATCGTTGGTGTTTATGTTGTTTGGTTGATTGAGTTCTTCTTAGTTTTCGAATTAAGTTGAATTCACATATCTTTATTGTTCTCGTTTTCCGTTATCGGTTTCGATTCGAGTCTTGTGACTTGAATTGTATCCCCATGTCTTCGATAAGCTGTAGCTGCTCCTTATCATGTCTAATCAGCACCCTTCAATACTTCTAAAGTCTACCTCTATCTCGCTTAAATCCATCCATATCAGCATGGGCGGGTCTAATATTAAGTTTATGATTTTGGTTATTTTGGCGTATTTACCTTGAAGATATGTATTATTTGGTGTGTTCTAAACATGAGAATTCAACAGCTTTATCTCCTGGAGAATTCATCTGTGGAGTTTCTATCTGGTGCAGAATACTCAAAATTGACATCGGTATGAGTTCTATCTATCTTTCTTTAAGTTTTAAACCTTTATGAGTTCTTGGGGTTAAATTCAGTAGGAACGTCATAACCTCACATCCTCCTCTACTTGTAATGGAAGAAAAGGTAAAAAGTCTCTCAAACCAGTGGAAGGATGAGTGAAGTAGGTTAAACATTAAAGGCAGTGTACTGTCTACTTACCCTTATCCCACCACATGCACAATCAAAAGACCCTGCTTAAAGTTTCTTCGTGGGCAGTTTTGTAGCAAGAACAGATATGTTTGATGTGTTTTAGTAGTTTCTCATTTTGGATGCTTCTTATGGCAAAGACATTTTCAGGTCAGATCTGTACTCACCGAAGTAAAGGAAAGGTTTCAATCACATTCGATGAAGTCATACAGGTCCCGATTTCAGAGGTAAGATGTTATGATTTATATCATTTGATTGGAAGTTTGCGTTATCCACCTCTATGTTTATTTGTGAAAGGTGAGAATTATGTGGTCATGCTCTTCACCCAGAGGTGGCCTGGGGATTGATGAAGCGGGAGGAGAACAGTCAGGTCTTAGGTTCGAATACCTGAGGAAAAACTGCTTAAGCCTTGATCGGTAAGAGTTTTAATACCTGTGTTGGTGGGGGTTAATAGGTACCAGGTGAAATAGTCGAGGTGCATGCAAGTTAGCCCAGACACCACCATCATTGAAACAGCTGTGGTCACACCCTGCGTGTGAACATGCATCATCCTTGAGGGTGCTCATAGAGTTCCCTTACTTGATTTAGAGGGAGGGAGGGAGGGAGTCAGGAAGAGAACCTTTTGTTCACTATTCCTCATTTGAGTTCATTTTGCGCTGTGGCAGTTTCTCTGCTCATGTATATTTATCTTGCAATACTTTTCCTGAATGTTTAAACTCAATGTGCACCCCATATTCACTTCTGCTGGTCCTTGTTTGTCTACTGTGTGGCTCAGTTTCCAGTCATCGTAGAGGGGATTAAGAATGTACATTTTCAGATGAATATACTAGTGGTATTTTCTTTTTGTTGATTTGAGATAACAAATCGGAAGGTAATTCTATAATGGATAATGAAATCATTGACAGAATAGTTTTGCATATTAAAAAGCCTTAATCAATCGGACCGGAAAAGATCACTTCTTATATTTCTTCCAACTGTTTTCCTTAGTTTGGGGATGCGGGGGTTTTGGGGGTGGTGGATGATGAGACCATGTTTTAATTCATCATATTGTAGTAGTGTGCAACCTGTTGGCAGATATACCTTTGTTTAATTGTATGTTTTAGAATGTTGAGTTATCTTTCTTGGGATATTCATCCCTGTATTTCCACAGCCTGAAAGAAATATGATGTGGTAGATATATCCTTCTTTATTTTTATTGTTCATTTTTTTGTATCTATATCAATTTCTTTACCTAATTAACTTAGTGCAATATGATTTGGTTGGTTACCCTGTTTCAATTTTAATTTACAGAATCTATGAACTTTGCATGAGCGATTACACAATACCTTTCCTGGGGATTGAACAAATGCAGCAATTTCCACAGTTACAGAAATGGTTAGGCATTTCTGTTGGTGGAACTGTTGATCTTGGGCACATTGTGGAGTCCCCCGTCATCTTTACTGCCACTTCCCTTGTTCCACTCGGATGGAGCGGTATTCCTTGTGGGAAAAATACAGATCCTTTGAAAGTTGAAATATCTGGTTTTGGGTTACATCTGTGTACACTTGTTGAAGCTCGAGTAAATGGGCGCTGGTATGCCCTGTATCCAGCTATAAATGCATGATTACTGATATTTCTGTAAACTTTAGTTTGACCATTTCGTTAAACTTCCTTACTTCTTTGAGCTTGTATCTGATTGTGATTTTTTTTTTGACATTTATTTTGTTAAGTAGCTAAACCCTTTCAATGGATCTTGACACTATGTTTTCTGCTTATGTTTGTGTTCTGGAGATGTTTCCAATGTTTTTGAGGTGGCTTCTTTTCCTTGCCTTTTTGATCAGCCCTTATTTGTTCTTATGGACTGCTTTACATGTCCTCTATGAAAACCTTTTGAATAAAAGCAATGTTAAAGGCGGAGGTGATGGGTGGGGTCTACCTATTGTGACTGGATGTTTGCTTCAAAGCATGGGAATTATGTTCTATGTTTATGTGTTTTTAAGAATAAAAATGACACAAAATGAGAATATATTTAAATACAAAGTATTATTGAATAAACCTTTAATTGTGTAAAACCTAAAAGCAAATTGAGTAGACTCTGTAGGCACAATAATATGCATCTATGGTATTCTAAGTCTGATATTCTTAATTGTGGAGCACCGTATTATATAGTTATAATCAAATACTTAAAAGAAAATGTTCTGAGGCTTATAGGGTTGTGAAGTGTTTGGCTTGGGTGGGGTGTGGGGTACATGTGGTCAACCCTAGCTGTAACACGTGCATTGGGCAGACGTTGCACCTATTGAGACATTAGTTGCATGAGATTTTAGCCTTATGATCGGTTTTGGATGTTTGTAGGATTCTCTGCTCCTTCAGAGTCTGATGGAAAGTCTCAACTTTTCCTTCTAAAACATCATTTAAAGCTAAAAAATATGCAATACCAATTTTATAGATTCTTTGTCCAGGATTTTTACCCTAAAAGGATAGTTGTAGTGTCTTTATGATGAGTGTTTAGATAGAGAATTTGATTTATTTTGGGATAACTGGTTACTTAGATTCTAGAGAATTTTGTATAGAGAAGTTATATAGGCTTTCCAGGGCGAGAGAAAGAAGGGAATGCGACCTTGACGGAGTGAAGTGCATCAAGGGTGAGGACGGTAGAGTATTGGTGGGTGAGGTCCTCATTAAGCAGAGATGACAGTCTTACTTTCATAAACTCTTGAACGAAGTGGGGATAAAGGCTTGGTGCTAGGTGAGTTGGAGCACTCTGAGAGATGTTGTGATTATGGTTATTGTAGGTGTACTTAGGTTGAGGAGGTTAAGAGAGCTATCTGTTGGATGCGCAGGGGTAGAGCTACTGGACCAGTTGAGATTTTGGTGGATTCTGGAGGAGCTCTGGTGGTGCGATTAGAGAGTGGTTGGCCAAGTTGTTTAATGTCATTTTTAGGACGGCAAAGATGCCGGAAGCTTGGAGATGGAGTACGATGATTTCATTGTACAAGAACAAGAGTGACATTCAAAATTACAATAGCTATAGGGGCATCAAATTGTTAAGTCACACAATGAAGGTTTGAGAAAGAGTGGTAAAATTGTAGTTAAGGAAGATCGTTACTATTTCGGAGAATCAATTTGGATTCATGTTTGGACGCTCGACTATTGAAACTATTAATCTTGTGAGGAAACTGGTGGAACATTACAGGGAAGGAAGGACTTACATATGGTATTCATAGATCCAGAGAAGGCTTACAACAAAGTTTTTAAGGAGGTGCTTGGAGGTTAGAGGTATTACTGTGGCGTACACTAGTTTGATTAAGGATATGTGTAAGAACTATGAGAGAAGACTCAGATCACTTTCCCGTGTTGATGGGTTTGTATCAAGGGTTAATCCTTAGTCGATTACTATTTGCTTGGTGATGGATGGTTTGATGTGGGGTATTCAGGGTGAGGTTGGGCTGGTATCA
>JBDJHY010000116.1:9667469-9681743 GCA_039654485.1 Withania somnifera | reverse complement strand
TTTTTGAAGAGACAAAACTCTTATTCTCCTCAAAAAGCAATTTTATTGGCCCAAGATGAAGCATGACGTGGATAGGCTTTGTGACCAATGTCTCATTTACAAGCAATCCAAGGCCAAGGTGCAGCCTTAAGGTATGTACACTTCTTTTCGTATCCCTAGTGGTCAGTGGGTGGACATATCTATGGATTTTATATTGGGCCTTCCTAGGACTAGAAGGGGATATGATAGTATATTTGTGGTTGTGGATAGGTTCTCTATAAATAGCTCATTTCATTCCATGCCATACGAATGATGATGCATCTCATGTTGCTACCTTGTTTTTTCATAATGTGCTAAGATTGCATGGAGTTCCTCACACTATTGTTAGTGATAGGGAATCCAAGTTTGTTAGTCATTTTTGAAAGACCATATGGGGCTTGCTTGGTACAAAGATCGTATTTTCTACCTTTTGTCACCCCCAAACGGATGGAAAAACCAAGGTCGTGAATAGGACGCTTGGTAGTATGCTTAGATATATGGTAAGAAATACCCCAAATTCTTGGGAAGATCGTTTGTCTTTAGTGGAATTTGCTTATAATCGATCCTTACATACATCTATTGGAATGACCCCGTTTGAGGTGTGTTATGGTTTTAATCCTTTGATTCCTCTTACTCTAACCCCCTTGTCTAGCTTTGATATGGTTAATTTAGATGCCAAAAAAGGGTCGATGAAATGATGAGGATTTGTGCCAAGGCAATAGAGACCATGGAAAGGAGTGCCTACAAGGTGGCTCAAAGGCACAACCAACGCAAAAAGAAAGTGACTTTCCAACCCAAAGATTGGGTTAGGTTCATTTTTGAAAAGAGAAATTTTCGCAAGTTCGAAAAGGGAAGCTAAGCCCAAGAGAAGATACACCATTCCAAGTTCTTGAGAAAACTAATGATAATGCTTACAAAGTAGACACCCGAAAAATCATCATACCATCAAGGCCTTTTACAAGGAGTCAAGTTCGGGACCTCCAAAAAATTCAAGCTTTGTTCAAGCACAAGAATGTGTTGGAAGCCGTTGAAGAGTCACATGATGTGATTTATAGTGTTTGAAGACTTGATGAAGGAAGAGGAATCTCTAAGGAATTGGAGATATTCAAGCCACCATAAAAGCACATGGTTTAAGCAGCACTGTTGGTGAATGTGGCCTACTTAGTCTTTGAGGGGGTTAAGTTAGTAATAAGCCTAAACTATATAAGGCCTACTTAGTCTTCATTTTCACTTAGATTATTTTGGATGAACAATTATTTCATATTTTAGTTCTTCACTTGTGAGTGAACAATTTATCTTGGATTTGAATTAGCCAATTTTGAATTTTCATTAGTGTTCACGTAATTGCAGTTGAGCGGATTAAGGTGGTAAAACCTTGATTGGTCGTAGAGCGTTTTGCTTAATCGATCACTCGAATCTTTCATTTGTGGGTGAATCAATTGGATTTCTCGTGTCGATTGAGTTGGGATTCAATTACAGTATGATTTCGTAGTGAATTCCGTATATCTTTCAAATTTCGTTCTTTTTCGTCTTCGAATTCACGGTTCGTATCGCAGGCTGGATCACTAGCTAACAAGTTATACAAGTAGGGAAACTAATTTTGTTTTCTAGTCGGTCTGTCGTTATATAAGTTTTATGCTAGCCTGTTGTTTAAGAATTGGTAACTTTTGAACTTTGATGATTACTTGCAAAAAGTTAGATGACATGACACGATCTTTTTTCTTTCCGAAAGACATATAATGCATGTATTAGTAGGTAAGATTGGTGTGTAAAATTTGGTAAAAAATGATATTAAATTTACAGTATTATCAAATATCGTACCGAAACTTAATTTACTGATTACCAAATCGAAGTCTAAAAATATAACATTTGGTATCTACTTTTAACTACTGATTATTGAATTATAAATTTTAATCGAACTAAATAGTGAATGCCACCCTAATATTTGGTCATAAGAATTTCAAGTACAACTTGGAATTTTATTTGAAAAAGTAAAACCTATTTTTACTTCTTGGATTTTTTTTATTCCTTAGCATTTCATAATTTATGTAAATTATATTTTATTTTTTGAAAAAATTACATATTATATAAAAGTAAATTTAAATTCTAAATATTTATTACAAAACGTACAACTAAAATAGGGGTAAGAATTTGCTGGTTGAGTCAAATTTAAATTGATCAAGACAACAAATGGGTCAAAACTCAACTAACCTAAATTATCTTGGGTCAGAATAAGTTATAACTCAACTTGCTGAATTTTTACTAAGTTTTAATTAATTAATTAATTTTTATAAACTTTTATAATAAAATTAATTTTTTTCTTTATGTTGAATATTTATAACATTATTTTCTTTTAAATAAAGTTATACAAAATTTCTCATAAACAATTTAAATAACATATCAACCCAAAATTGGGTTAAAATAAATTGAATTAAAATGAAGGGATCACCCAAACCCTTATAACCTAAACATAATTTCAAACTGTAACTTTGGAAATTCAAATAAAACAATTTTTTGTTTTTTGTTTTTCAGGACGAAACGGTCCCTTACTGCTGATAGTTGTGTGTGAGCTTTGTAAGCAAAACCATGGCAGCCCTTTGTGTATGGCTTCCTCAAATCCCTCTAACGAATCTCCCACGCAATTCAAAGGCTTTAACCATACTGCGCTGCTTTTCCTCATCATCACCTTACACTGCATTTGAAGATTCATCTCCCAAATCTACTATTCCTTCAACCAACAAATGGGAGCCTTTCATTAAAAAGAAAGTTGTCATGCGTGTTGGATACGTGGGCTCTGATTATCGAGGTCTCTCTCTTTTTCATTTGACATATGCCTTTTCTTTTTCTCCTAAAGCTGTTAGACTGAAATGAAACGTTTTAAATTTTTTCCTAATATCACAAAGTTTTTTAATGCAGGTCTGCAAATGCAAAGAGATGAACATGAACTATTTAGTAAGATGTGCTACGTTATTGTTTTCCTATTCTTCTATTCTTCATGCTTCTAGTTTGTATAAATTTCTTCATTTGTGGGGTGAGGATTACAGTGGCGGAGTCAGGATTTGTCAAATTAGTACACTCAATAAAAAGGCAAAGGGGTTTAATATTTATTATATATACTTAAAAAATAAATTAACTATGTGTAAACAGTGTAATTTTCCCGTCAAAGATGGTTCGGATGAACCCCCTAGCCATTACTTAGCTCTGCCCCTGGCGATGAACTATAGTCTATTCTAGCTTTACTGGCGGCTAGATCACACCTTTGGCTGCTTAAATCATCTAACAACCTGGAGCTTCATCCTAATATAATGGAGTATACTATTTCTTTCTAGGAGTCTAGTTCCTAAAGACCACCAATATATCCTTACCTTCAACTGATGTTTGTAACATATGGTGTCAGATTCTCATAATGAGCAGACGCTCGACATGTCTCTAAACTTGAGAAAACCCTCCGGATATATGTTAGTTGGCCTTTGATGACTAAACCCTCCGGAAAGTCCCTATATGTGATAGTGAGCTTATCACATATAGGCAGTAGCTTTTATTATCTTGCTCTAAATATATTCAAGAAACGGATTAGCTTAACATGCATAGGCTGTTGTTGCCATAAAGAGTGCTTTAGAGTGGTAATGTTATTATACAATGTTCTTGGATGACCAAGAAATATCATTTAATCCCAATATGAAAACAAATGCATTGGCGCTCTTCCTTTTTTCTTGGTCCCCTTTGTAATCATAAACCTGTCAACATTGATTTTTCCTCCTTCCTTATACAGAAAACTGTGGCTGGTTATGCCTTACAAATAGCCCAGAATGTACTTAGGTGCAAGGAGACAAAATATGTTTAGATTTGGATACATATATTAGGGGAGTGTAAGATGCAGCAGACTTCCTATCTGTTTGTTGTTTGATCAATATCTTTGTGTTGTAGAAACCTTGTTTAGTTTCATTCTAGGATTGAATGGTGTGTAAATTGGATCACACTATGATTAACTAGCACTTCTTACTCATTGGCCATCAGTTTTGAACTGCTGATTGTATAATGCCTTGCGAATCGGTGCAAACACTTTCTCACTTTCCTATTTGTATCTTTTGCTACTAGTCTTAGACTTCTTCTTTTTTCTATAACACCGTTTCTCCTAAACTTTTTTGACCTCTGGCGTTGAGCTAGAGGTCTTATAATGGTTGACATCTCCTCATTTTATTGCTTACTTTGATGCTCTCTGTCAATTCTTTTTGTTTAACAAAAACAGTCTGTCTTCTTCAGTTACCTCATAATTTACCATCCAAGCAGATCACACTTCAGTGAGGTCTCACGAGTAGCTTTGCAGGACATGTTAAACCTCCTTAGGCTATATATATATATCATACTACTTTCTCCACCATTGGTTTGCTATTTGGCATCAGTATTTTAAGGTATATGACGCTTTGCTTTGTGCTTTGTCCCACTGCCAAAGCTCGTTCTCATAGAAGATTTCTCCTAATTTTGCCCATCGATGAATTGGGGCTGTGCAGTTTTTGCACAACTTTCTAGCCAAGAATCACACACTTATCTCCTTTGCCATTTAATTTCTTCTTTTTGTATTTGCAACAGGTGCATTAGCAATGCAAATAAAATTTTGAATGACACACATCAAGTCTTTTTCCATCTCGAGTTTCTTTAAGTATCATGTTTTACAGAGCAATTGTCGAACTCCTGCTGAGAATGTGCAAACTTCAATTTGCTGTTTCAGGCTATATTTCCTTTATCTCTTAATCCCGGTAGACTTCTCACCATATTCATGATTCAATCCTCCTTTTCACCTACATTCTTTTGTGCTATTTATCTCTTAATGACCCCTGCAGGGATGGGGAGAACAAACATAAGTTGGGAGTTAGTCAAGGACAAAATTAAGATAGTTAACCTTCCTCCCCTGGACAGTCTTCCACCTTGCCTGTTTCTTTTCACATTTCTCAATAACACCACTCCATATTTCTGCTGATTGTGACTTTGCACGCAAAGGCATCCTCAGTTTCACTGGCTATGAGTGTAGCATCCCTAAACTTGTCTCCCTTTAATGAAATCCATTTGATGTTTATTGGTCAATTTGATCAACACCTTCTCAAAGCCTTTTGGCTAGTAGTTTTGCAATAATTTGTAAAACTCCACCTACCAGACTTGTTGGTCTACTCTTTGGGATCAGCTGCACCAATTTTTTAGGGATCAAAGCTATAAAGGTGATTGGAGCTTTTTTCAAAAACTTGGTTGGAGTGGAGAAATGTACAGTTCTTAATTCTTATGATATCTTCCTTTAATATTTACCAGAAAGAAAGAAAGAAGGAAAATCATCGAAAATCCTTTTGGTCCAGGAGCCTTCTTCAAAGCACACAATTTAATACAATTCAGAAAACTCTTTCTCCTCAAATTTTCTTTATAGCCATACCTGTTCTTCACTACAGATTGCTGATTTATTATGTAGATGCAGCTCTGGTCTCCAAAATTCAGTTTCTTTGTACAGGTCTTGGTAAAAATTCTGAGCGGCCTCCTTAGTATCCTCAGGATAAGTGGTAGTGACCCTATCGACTTCTAAAAATGGGAATTAACTCTCTTGTGAGCAGTAGCAATTCTTTGGAAAAATTTAATGTTATCACCATATATCAGCCATTGTATCCCTGACCAGATGCAAATAGGAACAATATTCCACTTTGTTTTGTCTGATACTACCTGTTGCATTCTTCAGCTCCTCAATATATATGTTGTGTCTCTATGCATTACCCATTTGATCCCAATCAAAGACAAGAACAACAAGCGTAGGATATGTTCTATCTTACAATGAAGGAATAAATGATTATTTCATAAGAATCAGGTTACTTGAATAAAAACAAGAAAATAATGCGGATGCAAAAATACAAAGATTAAAGACAGGAATTGAAAGATTTCTGGAATTCGAGAATAAAATCCCCAAATTTCAAAAGAAGTGCTAAGAATCCTAATTGATCTTATTATTAAAAAATAAGCGGATTAAAACTAATTATGATATTAATAACGTCAATTCAAGAACTTAGATCAGAAGCGATCTTGATCCCTATGCAGAAGAACTTAGCGACAACAATTAGTATCAAAAATATCAAGTTAAGAATTAATCTTACGTCCTAAAAAATGTTTCTTATAAGAAGAGAAGCCTCTCAAAAAATATTCATAATAGTATTCTTGTAATAAAAATAACAAAATTTACCCCTAGATATAAGGAAAGGCCTATCCTTAAATAGCATGAGATTTGAATCCTACTTTTATGAAAATAATAGATACTAAATCTAATAGGAAACTTTTAAGCTAGAAAGCCGATTAAAAATTAATGCCAAACTCCTACCCTAACAAAATATGGAAAACTTACAAATTATGCGCCAAAGGACACGCCTAAACAAGTGTCTGGGGATGATTTTTTAGCCCATACATTGGGCATGAATTTCAGCCATCTATTTGCCCCATGTTGATTGTGTTCCAAATCTTCCTCCTATTGGATTTGGATTTAGACCATGAAATGCATGTAGCACTTAGCCCACTCTTCATCATTATTTTCGGCCTCTTCTTCCCCGATAAACATCTTTCTGATTTTTCATTTATTCCTATGACCCTTTAATGGAAGTGAAGCTTGCTACTGTGGATGATATCATTCCTCTCTTGAAAACAATTCATCCTCGAATTTGTGTCTCGCAAAATCAAGAAGACATGCATGAAATGACATTCATTAATCATTAGTTTGCTATACTCGAGCAGATGGTCTTTAAAAAACAACCTCTATACCTTTATGAGGTAGTATTAAGGTCTGCGACTCTGCGTATACTCTACTCTCTGTAGGCCCATTTGTGGGATTTCACTGGGATGTTGTTATTATCCATTAATCATAAGCAACAATAATCTTATTCTTAGGGTGGAAGGTTAGTAGGAAAGGAGTGAGTTCTTGTGTGTAGGGAGATGTGCTTTGTTTTGTTTTTCGTGTTGGTAGTAGTTGTCGTGCGATGCTTGTAGTGTCTTATCCTTGGAGTTATATTGATGTTTGTTGTGTTTGATAGATTGATTGGTGTATTATTCTGTGTTAGCGTTGCTTTTTGCTATTAACCGTCATTCTGTTACTATGTATGGTTTATTATTTTATTAGACTGCGGTTCTGTTGTGAGCCGAGGGTCCATCGATAACCTCTCTACCTCACCCTGAGGTAGTGGTATGGACTTCGTTCACTTTACCCTTCTCAGACCCCACTTTATAGGAATGTACTGGGTTTGTTGTTGTTGCATAAGCAATGATGGTCAGAATAAAACAAGATAGCTACCATGAGTCCATTTCAACCAATTAAGCCTAGCATGTGCAAATACACCCTTATAAAACATGTGAACATCATCAACCCAATAGAAAATTTTCCTATTTATATAAGCACAACAGAATTCTCGTCTAGATGCTATAGGGAATGATACATGCAACTCCAATTTAGTTCGATTAATCAAGTATTTCAATAAGCATGAAAAAGACAACACACGATTTTATGATACATACAAGCATGCTCAATTACACCACTCAAAGATTCTTCCTCAAACATGGTATTCACATTAAGCACTTGAGTGTTCCATAAAGATAGAATAATCCTTAAAGGCTTAAACTCCAACTCATTCACAATCCTCCTCCCACAAACATTCCGTCTCTTTTCAACAAAATCCACATTCCACTATGTCATGCCCAATTTCAAAGGGGAACTAATTACCCTTATGCTTGACTTAGAAGTAGTAGTTAATGACTTATTATATATTATAATCCTAATAATTAATAAGGTCACCAACATAAGAAGTAAGAGTAGTTCAGTACCTCCAGAAAAACTTTAGGTATTATAGGAATACCAAGAATGTGACTAAACCAGTTATACATGCCGTACTTGGTGTTATATAGCAAAAGAACAACATCACCTTGTTTTTTGCTGCTCATTGTTGTTAGATCCACAACTTCCTTGTTGGAATTCTTGTTATTAGTCTTACCTTGGACAGACCAAAATAATTCTTTATCTTTATCCTTCTCATGAACACACACTTGCTCTGTGGAACATGTAGTTTCGACCACCTTAGGATTAAGTTGTTCGAACGATGTTCTTCAATGCAAGCTTTCCCATGAGTACCTACAAGGGACTCAAAAAAACTGGAGGAAGTAGGAATATTAGAATAAGAAATAACCTCACTCAATCTCTCATGTTTTTCTCTCTCCACTTGATAACAATCCCTCTCCTTTTCACTTCATGGTCATCTCTTTTTTTCCTCTGAATCTTTCTTTTGTCCTCACGTGACATCTCATTCTTTTCACATAACATATCCTCTTCTTTTTCCTCTCTTGGCATGTTAACGTGCAATGTGTTACTCCTCTCGCATTTTTCTCTCTTATCATCATCTATCCTTTCTTTAGTTGTTTTTATATCCTCACGGATTTGTGACAGAGTCAAAGATGCAAGAGTAAATCTCTTCCTATTCATCTTTCGAGGGTATTGTTGTTTTCTATGTTTGTGACTCCACTATTAGCATACCATGGTTTTCCCAATAAGATATGACAAATATTCACGAGAACATCACACCTAACCTTGGCCTCATAACTTCCTAGAGACAATAATAACATTCTTTATTTAGCTTTACTCCTTTCCACATTTAAGGTGAAATATACTCAATACAAGGTAAGTTCAATTTCTAGCACATAGATTAGACAACACTTCAACTCTAGTTTGAAAAATAGCTCTATTATGATCATCCAACTTGTCCTCCTTTGCTTAACTAGGGTGACATCTATCGCATCAAGTCGGACAAGTCTTTCTGAGTATCTCGTCTAAGTTGTTTGAGTTCCTTCTTCAGTTTCCTTACCTATTTGAGACATCTCAAGAAAATATAAAAAAAGTATCTCGCAGGTTGGCTTTTTCCTCTTTATTAATCTCTCTCTCCTGTGCCTTTTTCCACTCTACTACCTTTGGATGGATTGTTTAGGATTTATATAAACTCTACTAGTAACAACCATTTAGAAGTAAGATTTTTAGAAAGAAAAATTTATCCAACATTTAGACGAATTTTGGTTTGATGAATCAAAAAGATGACCAATTTGTGTAACAAGAAAATTTCCGAATTCCCCCCTTATTGAATTTCCTCTTTGACGTAGGAAACCAAAATCGAGATAAATCCAGAGTTTCTTGCAATTTCTTTTTTTGTGATTATTCTTTTTTTTTTCTTTTGCCATATCTCAAAAGCCTTTTAAGCTACAACAAAAAATATTTTTTTCGTTTTCTTTCTTTTGTCAAGAAACACTTAAGATTGTCAAAAACGGATCTTGATAGAGCCGCTTTGATGTCACTTGATAATAATCAAGCTACCTGAATAAACTTCCACAAATTTCAAAGGAAGTGCTAAAAACTCTAATTGATCTTCGTATTAAATATTAGTAGATTAAAACAAATTATGTGACTAATAGAGTCAATCAAAAACTTAGATGAAAAGTGATCTAGACCCCCTATTTTGAAGAAATTAGAGACAGGAATTAAGAAAAGACTAATTACCTTCTATAGTTAATTTTAATAGAAACCAATGTTATCAAGTTAAGTTTAATCTTACGTCCTAAAGAAGGAAATCTATTGTCTCCACAGACAAAGGTGTAAATAAGAGAAGCCTCTCAAATAATAATTATAATAATGTTCTTATAGTGAAAGATAACAAAATTTACTCTAGATACAGGGAAAAACTTACCCTAAATAGCATGAGACTTGAATCCTACTTTTATGAAAATAACCAACACTAAAATCTAACTAGTAAACTTTAAAGTAGCAAGTCAAGTAAAAAATTAGTTCCAAACTCCTAGCATAAAAAAATATGGAAAAGCTGCAAATTATACAACAAAAGTACATGCCTAAACAAGTGGCTTGGGAGACTTTTCAGCCCATATTTTAGGTGTGAATTCAGCCCTCTTTGGGTGTGAGTTTCAATCATCTTTTGGCTTAATGTTCTGCCCTACTTTAGGCTCCATGTCCATCTCTCCTTTGTTCTACATGTAGGTCCTTTCTGTTGGGAAATATGGATAGTGGTTCCACACATAATTTTGTGGCGGAATCCATTGTAGAGGAGCATAAACTTCCCATGAGACAGTTCCGATGTTTGGTGAGCAAATAAGGAAGGGGGCATTATCTGCTGCAGTAAAGTCTGCCGCTCCAGTAGAAACAGTTCCAACATTGCTTGCAGATTGCAACTGCCTCCAACGGCGAATGTACATCCAATCTTCATGTCGTCTTGCTTCGTCCTGCTCATGGCTATGCTGATATTTCATCACCTCCACTGTTACCGCTTTCGGCTACTTTGGAATTCATGGTGGAGCCTGAAAAGTTTTTTTTCTCACTATTGGGTGAAAGGATATGGGAGTTATTTCTTTGTGCTCTCTCTCTGCACTTTCTGCTGAATGTAACTTCAGCCCATTAGTCACCTTGTTCTTCTAAAAGGCCTATAAAGGGGGAAGAGATTAAAATAAAGGAATTTGATTCACCGGTAAGCCCTAGAACTGGTTAATGAATAAAAATGTCCCACATAAGTTGTTAAATGGTACTTTGGCATGGTCCTCGGATATTCGATCGTTGCCAGAGTTTAGATTGGAGGAGTGGATTCTTGTTCATATACCAAATGGTATTAACTTACGATGAAAGGGAAGCCCGGTGCACTAAATATCCCGCTATGCGCGGGGTGGATCAAAGAATTGGATATCACAAGAGACAGAGGATAGATGAACTCTGAATTTAAATGTCCATCAAGGTACAGACTTAACATGTTATTAGAAAACATTAAAATGGGCTTAAGATCAGTTATCAACCTGTTACTTTTGAAATAAACTGACATTTCTCTCTTGTATCCTATGATTCAGCTCTTAAAAGATCTAACAGAGAAAATATAATACTCTATCAGAAGTTAATTTCTTGCACTTCTCAATTACTTCCAACCTTCTCATTGGGAGAATAGAAAAAGAAATGGAATGAAGTGCTATATCTTCTTCTTTCTCCTAGAATTTTTCTTTTTGACGTTGATGAGTTGCTTGACTTGTGATAAGTATTGACAAGATCCCACTATTTCTTGATTTTTGGTGGTATTAATTGGGTTTCACTTCACGTTATTCATGATAATAGAAGTATAACTGGAACTGGCTTATATACTAATACAAGACTATTTGGTGATATTTATGATTAATGTATTCGCTAATAGCAATTTTGTATCTGGGTAGCTGGATAGTATTTTGTAGGAGATGGGCATTTGGGGTGTTAAAGTAATACATTATTGAGTGAATTGGAACTTGCAGGGTTGTATAATCATACTTCTAAATTGGGTCATCTGTTTCTTGGATGTGCTTGGTTGGAGGAGAGTTTTTCTTGATATTTTGTTCCGTGTTTTATATATGATAATTTAAGATGTTCCCTGTGGTAATCCTCTATTCTTGTACCTGCTGCACAAAGCTTGACTTATATACATGTTCTCTCAGCCTAGTTGTCACGTATAGGGTTTCACTAAACCATTACAGTTCTGTAATGCAGCCATTGAAGGTGAACTGGAAAAGGCTATCTTCAAAGCTGGTGGTATTCGAGACAGCAATTTTGGAAATTTATATAAAATTGGATGGGCAAGAAGTAGTCGAACCGATAAAGGAGTAAGGCCATCAAGCTGAGATTCGCAATAACTTGCACATCACATTTATTTTTGTTTCCACTCTAAAAGTATGTCTTCTCTTGACACCATGCTGGTTTTATTCCAAAATACAAACTAGGTTCATTCCTTGGCGACCATGATATCTCTTAAAATGGAGATTCCTGAAGATGGGTGGAAGGATGATCCAAATGGGACCACTCTTGCTAATTGTGTGAACTCAAACCTTCCAGAGAATATCAGAGTTTTCAGTATTCTACCCTCAAACAAGTTAGATTCTGTCTCTTATTTCTCAATTGGCCTGTGACTTTCACTTCAGTTCATGTTCAATTGTTAAGCATAAAAAGAAACCTCATCTGGAGAGTTTTCCTATCCTGTTTGTAGTTGAGAATTGAATTTTCATTATCATTCACTGTGTAGGAAAAACATGTAACTTTGCATGTAAAAATTTGTAAATGTGCAGATTTCAAGCTTTGAAGTGAAAACAAAAACATATTTCCTTTCTTCCCCCGGGTTAGCCAGTAAGTATGTTGGGCTAACCTGAAAAGCTACTCATAAAGTAATAAATACTCCCCAGGTACTTCATTGATTGGAAGGCTACAACATAGCATCAAAAGCATCCTAGTGCAGACTGTTATGTGCATTATGAATTATTTTGTCTTTTTTGCCTCTGTTGTTGAGTGACTTATGTTTTGGTTAGTGCATTAGTTAAATGTGATATATGGGTAAATGTCATGATCCAAAATCCCAGTAGGCAAACCATTTCTAGGTTTATTCAATTTCCAACGAAGGTCTTTGAGGGGTAGGGTATATAGCCCGTGAGGGAGAAGTCGCGATGTGACACTTCTATAATCCATGCATTGGCCACAAATCTTAGCAACATCTTTGCGCATTTTGGCCAATAGAATTGTTCCTCATAAATACCCATGGCCTTATTAATACCAAAATGAGCCATCGTTTCCCCATTGTGTGCCTTTCGTACTAACAATTCTCTCCAAGAGCTCATTGGAACGCACAAACTTTTTACCTTTAAACAAGAACCCATCAAATTTGGAGAAAAGGGTAGAGGATCTATCTTTCAACCATTTTTCCTCTTCTGTTCCTCACAATCTTTAAAGATTTGAGCAAGGTCGGGGTCCTCGGGATACATTTCCTTTAAGAATTTAAAACCAAGCAACTTTGAAGACAATGTATTCACCAACACATGTTTTCTAGAAAGGGCCACTACATTTTCTTTACCCTTCTTGTAATGAATTACATAAGGGAAGACTCCAAAATTTGATACATTTGGCATACCTTCTATTTAGCTTACTTTGGGCCCTACGGTGCTTCAAGGGCTCTTGATCGGTCCGAACCACAAATTCCTTGGGCCAAAGGTAATGTTGCCAGGTGCCCTAATCAAAGCATACAATTCAAGTTCTATAGGTTGAATAATTCAATGTGGTTTTTTTTAGCTTTTCACGAAAGTAAGCAATAGGCTTTTGGTCTTGCATTGAGACAGCCCCAATGCCTACCTTGCTAACATCACATTCAACCTCAAAAGTTTTGTCAAAATTAGTCAATTGGAACAAGAGAGCGGAGCTAAGCATGGATTTCAAAGGCTTTTGCTTGTTTGTCGCCCCACTTGAAAGGTTTATCCTTTCGGATTACCTCGGTTAGAGGTGCGACAATGGTGCTAAATCCTTTGTTAAACCGTCTACAAAACTAGCCAACCCACGAAAGCTTCTCACATCTCCAATAGACTTAGGAGTTGGCCAAGATTTTATAGCTACGATTTTAGATTCTTTAACCTCCACACCCTAAGCTTACAACAAATCCCAAGAAGACAACTCCATGAACACAAAATGAGCATTTTTCAAGATAGCAAATAATTGTTCTTTCCTAAGCACGAAAGAACTAGGATGTCATCAAAGTATACGACAACACATATCCCAATAAAAGGCTTCATCACATGGTTCATTAGCCTCATAAAGGTTCTTGGAGCATTTGTGAGTCCAAATGGCATAACCAACCATTCATAGACCAAACTTGGTCTTGAAGGTGATTTTCGATTCATCTCCGGGGTTCATCTGAATTTGGTGAAACCTGCTCCTCAAATCAATCTCGGAAAAAACACATGAACCATTCAACTCATCAAGCATATGATCCAAACGGGAAATAGGATGATGATACTTTACCATGATTTTGTTGATAGCCCGGCAATCAACACACATTCTGTTGTATATTTTGGACGAGTGCGCGACACACTAGAAGGGAGGTTGAATAGTGTGTTAGGAATTTTGAAACTTTTTGCGGAATTTGAGTGGCTAAGAAGAAAGTGGTAATTGACACAAGTATTTAGAGTGGTTCGGCCAACACATGCCTACATCCACTACCTAGGTTCACCAACTTAGGCTTTTCATACTACAATTCACTTTTTAATTCAGTGAGAACTCTTACAACGTTTCTTGAATTTTAGTTCAAGATACCCTTTACACTTCTTGAATTTTGGCTCAAGATACCCTTTACAAGTTTTTTTGATTTCTGGCTCAAGAACTACCCTTACAATTTTGGAGTTGCTCCCCAACCCCCACAATCACTTTCAAGGTAAGTG
>JBDJHY010000116.1:9615314-9626906 GCA_039654485.1 Withania somnifera | reverse complement strand
TCTTCCTTTTCCCTTAATTCCCTTTTTCTTCCTTAGTTTTCCAAGTCTTCCCCCATTGTTGGCTAAAATTAGGGTTGAAGAAATCATCACATAACTTGGTTTCTTTCGTATAATTCTTTGTTATTAGTATATGCATATTGTTTATATCGAATCCTTAAACTCGTTTGGTTTAATTCTTTCCGAGCTGATTTGAAGATATTTCCTTGCTTGCCTTATGCTTAATTTTGGGGCATGAGTTCCTGGCGACGTTGGGAACCCTGTGGTAAATTTTATTTACGATTGCGGCAAGCGGGTCCCGTAAGCCCATTTTAGGCTTGATTTTGGGCCCAGTCCGAAATTTTTTTTATATTGCGTCGTTAGACTGTGTGGACTTATAGAATTCATTGACACAAGTTTCAAATTATTTGGACCGCATTTGATATCAATCGGAGCAAGAATTGTGGATTTTGCAAAGCTTTATCGTCGGACGATAGGTAGGTTCTGTGGGGCCAACCCTGGGTTTATAGCTTTGATAATTTTTCTAAATAGCGCCCTTGGGATGGGTAGATTGGTTTTATAGTAGCCCAGTTCTAGCCTCAAAACCATCAAACCACCCGATAGGCGATCTACACTGCCTACCATACAATGCCTCAAATGGTGCCTTCTCGATGCTGGAGTGATAGCTATTATTATAAGAGAACTCATCCAATGGTAGGTGCTGATCCTGAACACCACTAAAGTCAATCACACAAGCCCTCAGTATATCATCCAACACTTGAATAGTCCGCTTGCACTGACCGTCGGTCTACTGATGAAATGAGATACTCAAGTGTACCTCGGTACCAAAGTCTCACTGAACAGACCTCCAAAACGTCAAATTAAACTGGGTGCCTCTTTCGGAAATGATAGATATAGGAACACCATGCAATCTAACCATCTCACGAATGTAGGTTTGAGCCAAATGCTCAGTATTATAGGAGGACTAAGTAGGAATGAAATGCGCTGACTTGGTCATCCTGTTAACAATGACCTAGTCCATATCAAAACCTCTGCTAGTCCACGACAACCCACAAACAAAGTCCATAGTCACCCGTTCCCACTTCTAAGACGGAATAGGGAGTCTTTACATCAAACCACCTGGTCGCTAATGTTCATACTTAACATGCTTATAGTTTAAACACTTAGACACATATTTAACAATATCCATCTTTATTCCAATCCACCAATACAACTGTCGTAAATCACGACACATCTTGGTCGTACCAATATAAATAGAATACCTAGAACTGTGAGCCTTACGCAAGATCAACTGCACCAAGTCATCAACCTGAGGTACACAAATACGACCATCATACCAAAAGTATCCCAACTGAATCAACAGAAGCCTCTTCGGCTAATACCTGATCACGAAGAGAAACTAAACTCTCATCCTCGAGTTGCTGCTGCTGAATCTGATTTAACAAAGAAGATTTGGCCTCAACACATGCTAACACTCTCCAGGATTCTGATAGATCAAGTCTAACCAACCTATTAGCCAATGATTGAACTTCCACCGCCAATTGCCTCTAAAAAACAAACAAGGCTGCTAAGCTCCCATACTAACCGTTTTCCGATACAAGAAATCTGCCATAATGTTTGCCTTGCCTGGATGATCGAGAATGTAAATGTCATAGTCTTTTAGTAGCTCAATCCACCTTCGTTGTCTGGAATTTAACTCCTTCTGGTTCATAATATACTGAAGACTACGATGGTCAGTAAAGATCTCACACTGGACCTCGTACAAATAATACCTTTAGATCTTATGGGCAAACACAGCTACGGCCATCTCCAAATCATTAGTGGGGTAGTTACACTTATAAACCTTCAGCGGCCTTGAGGCATAAGCAATAACTTGACCCTACTGCATCAGAACACATCCCAAACCAACACCAGAAGCGTCACAATACCCGGAGAATCCTTGACCCTCCACTAGCAAGGTCTATAGTGGCACTAAAATCAACTAGTCCTTGAGCTTTGAGAAGCTCAAATCACAATCTTTAGACCATTGAAAGCCAACATCCCTTCTTATTCAACTTAATCAAAGGCTCTTCAATCGATACAAACCCTTTGATAAAGTGCTGATAATATCTAGCCGAACCCACAAAACTATGAATCTCAGAAATAGAAGTCGGCCTTGGCGAATCACGTACTGTCTGAATCTTTGCTAGATAATCTTCTATTCCATTCCATTTTTGGGCACTATATGTCTAAAAAATGCAACGGACTCCAACCAAAACTCACACTTTGAGAACTTGGCATAAAACCCATGTTCTCTCAGTGTTTGGAGAATCAACTTTAAGTGCTGCTCATGATCGGACTTGCTTTGAGAATATGTAAATGTCATCAATAAACACAACCATAAGTGAGTCTAGGTAGGGCTTAATCACCCTAAGCATAAAGTCCATACAAGTTTCTAGAGCATTGGTCAACCCATAGGACATAATTAGAAACTCATAATGACCATAACGGATCCTGAAATCTATCTTGGGTATATCCTTTGTCTGAATTTGCAACTAATGGTAACTAGACCTCAATCAATTTTCGAGAACATTGCTGCTCCCTGAATCTCATCAAACAAGTCATCAATTCTCGGCATAGGATATCTGTTTTTCCCAGGAACTTTATTCAGCCGCCGATAATGAATACACATTCTTATAGTACCATCCATTTTCTTCACAGATAAAACTGGTGCACCCTAAGGTGATACACTGGAACGAACAAAGCCTTTATCTAATAAATCCTAGAGTTGAACCTTCAGCTCTTTCAACTCCGTAGGAGCCATAAGATATGGAGCAATAGAAATAGACATAGTTCCCGGGTCTAAGTTAATAGCAAAATCGATATCCCTCTCTGGTGGTAGGCCTGGTAGGTTGGTCAAAAATACATCAAGAAACTTAATAACAATAGAAGCAGACTCAGGAGTAGGAATGTCGACTTGGATATCACTAATATATGCTAAGTATGCCAAACACCATCTCCCTACTAACCTCCAAGCCTAAAGGCAAGAAATAAAACCTGTCAGTGCGTGACTACTAGAACCCTACCACACAACAGGAGATGAACCTGGTACTGCTAAGTAACGGTATTGGCATAACAATATAAAACTACACGATGAGGGGACAACCATTCCATACCCAGAATAATATCAAAGTCCACCATATCTAACAACATTAAGTCATCCCATGTGTCTAATCTGCCAACAAAAATCAAACATGATCGGATCACCTGATGCACTACTAAAGAATCCCCTACAGAAGTAGTAACACACATAAATATAGACATCATATTACTGGGCAACCCCATACTGGGTGCAAAATAGGACGACACATATGAACAAGTAGACCCAGGGCATATTAATGCTGACGCAGGTATAGAACACACAGAAATCAAACCTGCAATCACAATATTTAAGGCCATAGCCTCAGGTCATGTAGGAATGACATATAACTGGCGATCACCGAAACTACCACTATGACCACTGCCCCTACTATGCTGGCCACCACCTCTGTAACCACCTTGTGCCCACCTCTAATCGATGGAGGCACTAATTTCAATGGCTGTGCAGACTGAGGATCAGGCTGAATAATGCCCCTTTATGAACAAGCTCTAGCATAATGGCCCACAAGGCTATACTCATAACACGACACAAATGGCCCAGTCTATCGGGATCCTCTACTAGAACCCATCTGACTACCCTGATATGATGATCTAGCCTCTCGTGAATACTATGGAGGAGATGGAGATGAAACCTACAATGACGCAGCACAAACCTACTAGACTGGCCCTGTGACTGATAAAACTAACTGCGACCCCTAAAACAGGACCCACTATAACCTCTTTGGTATCATTGCCTCTTCTTATTGTGCTGTCATGACTCACAATAAAGGGCTTCCATCGAATTTTCATGATCAACCATTGCCTGGAATGGATGACCATCAGGAACCAACAATGCTACCACCTCGCTGTGTCTATCTTTCAACCCATAAGTGAACCAACGGACTCTCTCACATTCATAGGCATAAAATTAACCCGATATACTAAAAACTGATGAAACCTAGCCTCATACTCAATAATAGACATAGACCCTTGCTCAGGTTTTCTAAACTCCTTACTCGGGCGCTCTCGCTCAGCCCTGGATACAAACTTTTTAATGAACCTGCGGGTCTACACCGTGGGTCTGCAGTACACCCGTGTTAGTCAATCTCTCATCACACTTAATGGTGATCTCCCCTAGAACTCCAGTGAATTTAGAGGGATCCAACCTTAGGAATCTGGTTAGGAGCTTCTGCTCTAAGTCTATCTTAGCTGATTATTTCTTAACAATAGGAGAAACGGTTGGTACTGGATGAACTTGGATAGGTGTGAAAATCTCTACTGGAATAATTGGTGAAACTGGCTGTACTGTAGGGACTATAGCTTTAGGTTGAGATACTGAATTTGCTGGTTGTATACTTTTCGGTAGGACCACTATAAGCACTAAGTAGCTGCCATAATATGCTACGAATATCAGGAGACAGCACTGCGGTAGGTGCTACAGCTAGTGCTGCAATAGGAGCTGCAGGTACCGTTGGAACCTTGGAAGTAGTGGATGGAGTAGGCACTTTTGCAGGTGCTCTAGCTTCTTCCTAGATGCTAAAGAATGTGTATAAGACATGCAAAAAAGTGATGACAATGAGTGAGAATTTTCAAGAAACCACAAGGATGTACGCACGATACATAATTCAAAAGAAAGAGTCAATTTTCCCAAATGTCACTATAGCCTCCTGAAGATAAGTAATAGATGTTTCCACATCGATCCGCAGGACTCTACTAGACATTGGTTATGTACACTGACATCGACAAACCTAGGCTCTGATACCAATTTTTCATGACCCATTTTCGCTGATCATGATGTCATAGTTTTATCAACTTCATCAATTGGGTCTATTAATGGAGGAAACTAAGGAAATTAAAAAATTAAACGGAGAAGAACTTACCCAAAAATGCATAGGAATCAAAGAACAACAATGAGGGGATTCTTCTCAGCCTTAGGATGATATTTGGGAGAATATTTTTGATTTGAAACCAAAGGAAACAAAATGTTTTTGCCAAAATAATAAGCTGGGGTTGTGCAGGGGATTTTATTTGACTGATAGGTATAGTCACATGATCGCGATGAGTATTAAAAAATAAGCCTCGAAATCTCTTCTATACCTATGCAATTGCATAGAGTAAACTGGACAGTGCTTCATCCTCGCGATCGCAAAGCACACTTACTGGTAGAATTGCGATTACATTCCATATGATCGTGAACACGAAGAATAGATTATCCTGCACCAGTTGTAGGTTTTCACAGCAGTTTTAGGAGAATAAAAATGCTCTGAATTACCACTCGAATTGCATTCCGAGTCTAATTTATGCAAATAAACTATGCATGTATATCGAGAAATAAAAATTTACTGATAAATGCTTGGAATTGAGACCAGTTTCCTTCGGCAGTAAGTATATCCGTTGGTACTTAAGTCTGTTATCGTACGACAGTGAGTATATATTTTGACACCAATCACATTACTGGCTGTGGATACATGATAATACTCGATCTATTGAGGATATTGGTGATACAGTTATATTGAGGCATTATACGCCCAGGCTTATCGAGTACGGATTGATGAGATTATTGATATTAGGCATGAGATGTTAGACTATGAGACCATTGAGGCTCTGTGACTTGAGATGTGAGGTCATGATGACGTTAGAGATTATAGGTAGTGAGCATACCTCCATGAACCTTGCCTCTGGGCTTCCACGCGACGTAGAGGGGGGGTATGTGGCGGAAGGGGAGATATACCAAGAATATTTAGGTTAGCTTTCCATGGGTTCTGCTTGCTGGACCTATAGGTACCAGAGGAGAAACGGACATAGGACTGGTTACTTCATGTGTTTGTATTTACTTTTTTGCACTTATTTTCTTTAGTGTACCCTGACTGTGATGTAAGGCCTATGATGAGCGTGCCTTTTATATTTAGCTTATTTATTATATTGTTGCTTTACTGTGTAGTTAAGGTAGTGTATTTTTGAGGCATGCTATTTATATAGGTTATTGTGTGTGGTATTCCCATATCAGTTTTCCATTATACTTGAGGTTACCGGTATACCATCTATGTTCTTCTCCAGTCTTCTTTTGACTCCTGTTTATTGTATTATTATTCACATATACTATTGCGAGGATTTCGGATACGTTTTCTTTCATTGCCTGAGATCTTGTTATTTGATTAGCTAGTGATACATGTCTACTTGATACTTGATTCTTATATGAGTAGCTAGCTCTCTTGTTGTATTATTTTCTTTTGTGATCCCCTTTATTGTATTTCATTATTTACTACTTTTATTTTTATTATGTGCTTAGTACGCCCTCAAAGCCTACTGGTTACGGGTTTCTTCAAGCTTGTACAAATACTACACTTACATATGTGTAGATCCAAGTACAGGTGCCCAACCCTGATTACAGATAGTTATTCGGGTAGATTACATTTTACTTCAGAGATTTAGGGTGAGCTTGGCGTCTGACTTTACCTGCTTCTTTTCGGCATTAGAATTTCTATTTGATCTCCATGTATTTTCGAGATATAGTTGTATTAAATATTTTGATTTCTTGTTCTGTACTTAGTGGGTCATATGACACTGATACTGGGTTTTGGAAATATTATTTTGACTCTATTACTTTTGCTTTATTCACTTGTATACCGCTATCTTAAACTTGTGCCTTTCGCATTTGATATAATAGTCCTCTTCTTTGGACTACGATTGGTTCTCCTACTGGTGGTATAGTAAGTGCCATCATGATCCGCAAAAACGGGTCGTGACATCTTGAAGCTTACAAAGATTGAAAAAGACAATTTTGTTACACGTAGAATTATTGTTAGCTTTGTTGTTGATGACCTCATTTATGAATGTGAAAAGTTCCCTACTTCTCATACCATGTAGGTACATTTACGAGGAACATATGAGGTTACATCTGTAACCTCCTTGAGATAGCTAAAAATCAAGTTTGATACTTGCAAGAAGTTTCATGATCAAAACATCAAACAATGCCTTAGGATGATGTCAAACATCATTGCTCAACTCAAAAGTGTTGGTCATGTTCTCTTTGATGAGCAACAAGTTCATCAGTAATCTGGTCTCTTCCCCACAAATTTGGAACATTTAATGGCTAACTTAACCCATAATGATAGCATCAAAACGTTTTCTGATGTTTCTCGTCACTCTTGAGCTTGAAGAGCAGTTTGGTGCTGCTAGAAATGTTTCTAATGCCTTTATGTCATAATCAAATGGTAAAAAAATCTTTAGTCTTCAAGATCAAGAAACATTATAAAAGAACTAAAAGGATAAGGAGACCGGAAAAGGACCCTCCAAGAAAAAGAACAAGCTAAATTTCAAGAAGGGAAAATATTTTTCAAGAAGAAATAAATGAAAAAAATGCAGTGCTACAACTACTATGTTCTGGGTCATTTTGCTTGTGAATGTATTAATCCAAAAAAAATAGCATCTCTAAACTCTTATCAAAGTGTTTCATATATTTCAAGCACCATTTTACTAACTGAATCTGTTCCAATGTGAATCGTATATTTAGGAGCTAATGACAATGTGATCTAATCGAGAAATATATGTAGAGTTTTGTCGAATCCCCCCTGAATCAAAATATATATATATATATATATATATATATATATATTGAAAATAATTCAAGATTGAAATTCAAACGGATAGGGACTTGCAAAGTGGACTTTCATAGTGCTCGATCTTTGATATTGCATGATGTATTGTATACTCAGAGATTCGACGAAATTTAGTTTCTGTGTCTGTTCCTTTAGATGTTGGTTTTGATTTGTTATTTTTTTCACTGGTGCTAGATTAATTCTTGATAATATTTTTTATGGTTTTGGACTATTTCATGGTCATTTTTTTTGTTTCAGATTATAATCTTTCATCTTATAACTATTATATCGATTGTTGTGTAATGACATATTATTCTAGTAACAATGCTGTTGATGTTATTACATAGCATACAAGATTAGGTCACATAGAAAAAGATCGAATGAATAGATTTTAAAGAAAATGGCATTTAGGTTCTTTATCCAAAATTGATATTCCAACTTGTGAAAATTGTCTTGTCGAAAAGATTACATGTAAATTATTTGAGAAGTCTAAAAAAAACTCAGTTTCCATTGCAATTAATCCATTATGATATTTGTGGTCCAATGAATGTGAGGGCAAGATCTGGTGCTTTATATTTTATTATATTTATTGGTGATTTCACGTGCTTTGATTATGTGTATTTGATTTCTCATAAATATAAAGAACTTGAATGCTTTAACAGATACTTGAACGAAGTTGACAATCAATTAGATAAAAGTATAAAGAATTTAAGAATCGATAGAGGTCATGAATATTTGTCAAAACAGTTTTAAGATCTATGTATTGAAAAGGACAATATCAGGCAATTAACTGCTCCTTATACACAATAGAATGGTGTTGCTGAAAGAAGGAATAGAACATTATTAGACATGACAAGGTCCATGATGGAGCAGAAAACTTTACCAATCTATTTCTGGGGAAATGCATTATTCCCTGAAGACTACATTTTAAATAAAGTGCCTACTAAGTTAGTTCCTTCCACTCCTTATGAACTATGGTCTGGTCATAAAGCAAATTTTAATCATCTACGGTATTGGTGTTGTGTTGTATATGTAATAGATCAATTTGGTGAGTTTGATAAACTGTGTCCAAAAATAAAGAAATGTATCTTTATAAGATACTCTGAACACTCCAAAAGATATGTGTTCAGTGGTGAAATGGAGGATGGAAGTACTATTGAAATTGAATCATGATATGTCACATTAATGATTTTTTGAAAAAAGGGTAAAACAAAAAAAGGGAGTCCTTTTACAAAATGATATATTCAGATGATCAAACAATGTCTTCATATATGCTTTACAATCAAATAGATCAAGGATTGGTTCCTGATCCAAGTTGCAACTATAAACTCCAAATTGTTTTTGAGGAATTTGAATTTCAATTACGTAAGAGTGCTAGAAAAGGAGTACTACAATCTTATGAGATTGAGGATTATACTTTCTTGGTACCTCCCATAAAATTAGATGAGCTAAACATTATTACTAGAGCTTTAGCAAACCTCAAAAAAGATGAATGGATAAAATGAAGAAAGAAGTATAAGAGTCGATGAAAACTAATGAAGTCTAGGATCTAGTTGATCTTCCTCCTAGGCGTGGAGCTTTTGGGAACAAGATTCTCAAAGTTAAACGAAAATTGAATGTATATTGGAAAAAAGCTTTACTCAAGTAGTTGGAGTAAGTTACGAGGAAACCTTTTCACCACTTGTGAAGTGTACCTCTATTCGATTACTTTTATCTATTGCTACATGTTTGGATCTAGAATTACATCAAATGGACATGAAGACCATTTTTCTCAATGGATAATTAAATGAAGAAATCAAATGAAACAACCTGTAGGTTTTGTTGTTAAAGGCCAAGAAAAAGAAAGTTTGTAATTTAAAAAGATCAATTTATGGACTAAAGCAGTCTTCAAGACAATAGTACCTGGGATTTCATAAAGAGATGATTTCATTTGGTTTCACCATGATCAACAAAGAGCATTGCATATATGTGAAGAAGTTCAATGAGATGTTTTTAATTCCTTCTCTTTACGTGGATGATATTTTATTAGATGGAAATAATTTAGAGTATGTGAAGACTATCAAGACATGGCTTTCAAAGTCATTTAACATGAAGGACAAGGTGAAACAAACTATATTCTAGGTGTTAAGTTCCAGAGAGATCGTTCCAAGAAATTTTTGAGTCTATCTCAAGAATCATATATAAGGAAAATTTTAAGATGCTTTTGATTGAATAGATGCAAACCCATGGATACTCCTATAGCAAGAGGTGAAACCTTAAGCCCTGTAATGTGTCCAAGGACTGAAATAGAAAAGAAAGAAATGTCTCGAGTCCACTTTCTAGTTATATATGGAGCTTGAATGCACTCTATAATGTGTACTCTCCCAGAAATTTGTTATGTTGTAGGTCTGATGCTATGCTTTCTCCCCCATTGCTAGTAGGTTGATCCCGTAAAAACTTCTTTCGAGGAATGGGCCAGACCGGGTCATTTCTCAAGAACAATAGCTATTGAGGTGTTTACACAGGCCTGTGGTCCTCTTTTATATTCTGTCGAGAGTTCTTATTAGTAGGTATCATTCCAACCCAAGAAGAGATCATTGGAAAGAAGTGAAGAGAATTTTCAAATACCTGAAAGGATCAATATTTTATGCACTATGCTATAGTGGATTGAATTTATTCATATGAAGTTATACATATGATGATTGGATTGATGATCGAAACGATAGAAAATCGTTCGTTGGCTATACTTTCTTACTTAATGGTGGTTCCATTTTATGAAAAAGTAAGAACAAACTTGTACAACCCTTTCAACCATGAAATATGTATTCATAGCTTGTGCATCTGCATTACAAGAAGTTGTTTGGTTGAGGACACTTTGACCATTTGAATATTGCAAAAAATTCTAAGGGTCCCATGATTTTATATTATGACAGAAAAATGGGTATCACAGACATGAAGGATCCTAAGTACCACAGCAAGACCAAACACATTGGCATCAAGTATAGTTTTTTAAGAGACATTGTAGAAAGTGAAAAAATAAATGTACAATACATTCCTACACGAAAAATAATAGAGATCCCTTTACGAAGACGATAACTAGAGACTTATGTGAGAACATGTTAAAGGTATAGGTTTGCATAGGATATGATTATATTTCTATATTATAAAATAACTTAGTTTTTATAATATTATTGATAAAGTGTATCGAACAAGTCGTGAGATTGGCTCTCTCACATGAGAAATCACCTCTTATGTCAAGGAACATGAAGAGATGAAATCCACCATCACATTGTGACATTTTTGTAAAGTCAGATGTGAGTTTTCTAAGAACATGAATTTAAGGATTATTAATCCAAGAAACTCAAGATGGACATTTAAAAATGTCTAGATCAAGATCTACACGATGTGGAATGAATAAAAGAATATGACTCACACACCAAGATAAGATGAGACATCATAACACTTATTTCATATCACATGTGCTAAGCAACTAATGGGTTAATAGAAGAATGGTTCCCTGCTTCTTCATTGTGCCCGAAAAGTTACATTAACTTTTTATTGAAATACCCTTTGACCGTTGGATGTTTATTAATATTTCAATCTATGTTTCTACTCTAGCATGTCAATGATAGCCATGAGTGGTTTGGTAATGTGGTGCATTTCTAGGAAAATAGTTGATCTGGAACAAATAGATTCTAGTAAAAAGGGAAGACAACTAATTTTTAAAATTGAACTTATACACACATATCAACCATCAAGTGTGATTGTGGATATAAATAAAACCATGACCTTGAGTTCTTGTTACGTCCAGAAGCACATGCAAATGTACGTGGTCGAACGAGTAATATAGTGGCTCTTGCGAGCCGGATTGTCGAACCCTCAGGGACTTATATATAATTGA
>JBDJHY010000116.1:9599203-9612052 GCA_039654485.1 Withania somnifera | reverse complement strand
CGCGAAGAATACTGCCGCTAACTCCAAATCATGGGTAGGGTATTGCGCTCATGAACCTTTAACTGACATGAAGCATATGCATTGATTCTAACATGTTGCATCAACACATATCCCAAACAAATATCGGAGGCATAAAAATAACTTGTATACAACTGATCCTCAACTGAAAGTGCCAACACCGGCTGAAGTAAGCAAATCTTTGAGCCTCAAAAAGTTGGACTCACAATCCTCAGACCATCGAAAAGGAACATCCTTCTAGGTCAATCTAGTTGTAGGACTTGTTATAGATAAGAATCTCTACACGAATCATTTGTAATTGCCTGATAACCCAAAAAGTTGCGGATCTCAGAGGGGGTAGTGGTCGAGGTCAGTCACGTATCGCTGAAATCTTCGTCAGATCTATACTGATACCAGCGAGAGATACAATATGCCCTAAGAACACAATAAAATCTTACCAAAAAGCACATTTTGAGAACTTCGCTTAAAGTTGTTCAGTCCTCAAAGTTTGGAGTACAACTCAAATGCTCCTCGTGTTGCTCCTGACTTCGCGAGTAAATCAGGATATCATTAATAAACACAATCACAAAATAATCGAAGTAAAGCTTGAAAAATCGAGTCATAAGATCCACAAATGCAATTGGTGAATTAGTTATCCCAAACGGCATAACCAAAAACTCATAGTGTCCATACCGGGTTCGAAAAGTAGTCTTCGATATGTCTCCAGCCTGAATCCTCAACTCGTGATAACCCGACCTCAAGTCAATCTTCGAGAACACTGCAACACCCTAAAGCTAATCAAAGAGGCCATCAATCCCCAGCAAAGGATACGTATTCTTAACGGTAACCTTATTCAACTGTTGTAATCAATACACATGCACATAGTCTCATCTTGTTTTTCACAAATAATATCAAAATACCTCACAGTGAAACACTAAGGTGCACAAATCCTCTAGCAATCAAATCCTAAAGTTGAACACTAAGCTATCGGAGCTCTGCTGAAGCCATGAGGTAAGGTACAATAGAAATAGGCCTAGTGTCCAGCTCAACCTCTATAGAAAAATCGACAATACACTCGGGTGGGAGGCCAGGCAACTCATCAAGAAATACATTAAGGAACTCTCTAACAACGGGCACAGAATTAGGGGAAGGAAGATCAACACTAACATCATGAACATATGATAAGTAATCAGTACAAACCCTGGCTACAATATACCAACCTGTATACTAGATACCACTAGCACTAGAGAATGGCAAATAAACCCTCGCCACACTATTGGAGACATGCCCGGCACTGATAAGGTCACTCTTGGAAAAACAATCCATGACCGCATAATGAGGGGATAGCCAATACATGCCTAGAATCACATCAAAATCAACCACACAATCACAACACACACTCGATGAATCTGATCTACCATAATAGGCTCACCTACAAGAGTAGCAACACTCACAGGAACAATGGCTCACATTAAACACCTAAAAGGGGTTTAAAGTACATAGACACAAAGGAATAGGTGGAACTAGGGTCAAACAGTACTAAGGCTGGCTGATGGCAAACAAATAACGTATCTGTAACTATTATATTAGAAGCCTCTGCTCGAGCTCTATCTGGTATGGTATAAAACTAACGACGCCCAACGCCCTATTGACCTCCTCCTTTATCCCCATTTCTGCCCCTCCGGCCCCCACCACGACCATCTCGGGCCACTTGCCGACCACCTCTAACCAGTGGCGGTACTGTTTGTAGGGGCTCGGCTATCTACGCTTCTAGCAGAATGGTCTGTCCCCGTTGACAATCTCTAACATAGTGATCCATCTCACCACACTCAAAACACCCATGATACCTGCTTAGACTGAAACTGTCAACTGGACTACCCAGGCCACCACGACCCTGAACCCTAATAAATGCGCCCCTCGCACTGGCTACTCTAGACGTTCGCCTTCCACTAAGATATGATATACGGGCTGAGCTCGAAATTTGACATTTCTATGCTAATAACTATGCTCTAGTTGGCTTTTTACGAGGTTTTTATGTACACGTGAGCTCGAGTATTCCCCTAAAAGAATCAAGCACTGATATGAGGATTTTGTACGTGGGATTGAATCCCTCCACACACCTTCCAACTTGGGACATTATGCCTGAGGTATGTTGTGTGGCCAGGGAGGGATATACAAGAGTAGGAGGAATAAGTATAAAGCCTTCCATTGGTCCGCTCCTAACCGAGACATATACCAATGATGGTGCCTACCAGCACTATTTACTTTTCATAGCACTCTTTGCATTGCATTCCTTCACGTTGCTTGTACTCTTCAGAGTCTAGGGGGCCTTGTTGGGTTACTTGTTCGGTGATTGTACCTACTAGTAGTATGGGATACCAGTCGGGTTTGTTTGCTATTAGACTTTACTTGTTCTTTTCTGTCTCCTATGGATACTATTCGTTCATTAGCTTTATTTGTTGTTAGCTAAACATGTTATTGGTTTTATATTCTCTTATTGGTCTTTCCTTGTTCTGGTTATATTGAAGCTCTAAGTACGCATCGCGTTGGTCATAATTTGTTTGTGACTTAGGAACCATGTATTCAAACCCTGATAGTTGATTTTCCTTTGTACTTACTAGCTGCTACTGTGACTATTACTCCTTCTCTGCCTGTGATGTGATCGCACTTTACCTTGTCTTATACATACTTTTACCCGGTCGGCCTATGGTGCCTACTTGATACCCATTGTTTTTTATACTCATGCTACACTTCTACATCTTTTTGTGATGCAAGTCCTAATACGTGTCAGCAAGGCGAGCGCGATCGTGTGGGATAAACCAGAGTTGTTTCAAGAGATACCACTCTAGCTGGCGTTCTTGCTAACCGATTAGCCTTCTATCATCAAAGTTGTCCTTTTTGGGATCCTGAATAGCTTGTTTTGTAATTTTGCCACGTTGGGGGTTGAATTTTGTACTATTTTGTGTATGTAAATGCTCTACAACCACGATACAAGGTTTTGAATATTTTACTATTTGTTATGTATTTTTGTATTCTTCTATTTCTTCTCTTCATCTTTCTACTTTTTCTTTTGGTAATTGATACTTGGTACTTGGTACTAGCCTATCGCTTTACGCTCTGACTGGGGTTAAACTTATCTACTGGGATATAACTCCATCACAACTCGATTTTCGAATCGTGATATTAACATACAAAAAGGAAAATTTTTTCATGAATGTAATAGGTAAATTATGAATGCACGAAAAGAAAAATACATACAAGTAGAATGTTTATGTCGTTCTCGATCTACTCAGTCAAGATAAAAATCCCACTATTTAAACTTGACAAGTTAATTAATGTTCATGTAATATTCACTACAAGAGAACATGTATTTAACTACAAACACAAATCCTAACTAAAGTGATAAAAATCCTAGCTAAAATCAATTTAGCTGGGAAAATAGCCCTAGCAGACATTCGTAGCTAATAATTCCTTAGCTAATTTTTAGACAGAAAATTGTCATTCCTAACTAAGTTAGCTATGATATATCTCCTAGGCCCTTTCCTAACAAACATTTTGCTGCGACATCTGCTAGCTAAATTTCTAGCAAAATTTATTTGGTCAAGATTGACTTTATTAAGACTTAGCAAGGAACGGCCCTAGCTAATTCTCTAGCAATTTTTTTAAGTTTTTCCTGGAATGTTTTTATAGCTAAATGACTAGCTAAAAATAGCTAGAGATATTTTCCAACTAATTCTAGCTAGAAATCAAATACGACGAAATATAAATATAATTTTCTATATTTGACATGAGATGAATGAAACAATTAAAGCCACTCAATTTCCAAAATAAGCATAATTCATAGTACTACCAATCCTTCAATAATGCAGTACAAGTTTACTCGAAAATAAAATGTCTCAAAATTTAAAAGAAACGTAAACTATCTAAGATATGTTTGGAAGAGAATCAGACCCATTTGGTGGTGGTTGAGGAGTGAAACCAAGTATTCGAGCCACAACAGCACAAACAACAATATTTCTAATCAGAATCTAACAAGATTTATAGAACAAAACTCGAGCTGTGAATAAAACATTTGCAAAAACTCGAGCTGTGAATAAAACATTTGCAACATTTTCATGCTATAAAAATTGTTAATGGTGAAAAATATAAGTACTCAATGTTCACTAAAACAACAAAAGCAAATAAGCTATAATGATTCACCCATTTGGACAGTTATCAATAATTCTTTACTCCTGTAATGATAGTAGTATGCTTTATTGTAGCAAGGGTCGAGTTTGCTTTTAGACAGTCAAAAAGAACTATAGCCCAGCAAGGCAGGGTGTTACATAAAAAATTTAGACACAGAGAAATAGTGAGATAAAAAAAAGTTTGATTTTGATTTATGATCTGTTAATCCTATATCACAATCAAAAACTAGTTAAAACTCTACTTCAATATTTTCCAACATATGCTAATATGAAGATCACTACATTATACATCCATTATTAATATTGTTAGAACTTGCATAGTTATAGCAGTAAAAAAACTCATGCCACTTTTTACTAGAAGTTGAATAAGCAAGTTATTTCAACATCACAAGATTAGGGTCATAAATAATAGGAGAGTAGACCCAAAAAAGGCAAGTCATCTTCCAATTAATTATCTATAGAGACTGAACGGATATCCATAATTTAAAACTATCTTGTTCTCCAATTTAATCAATATAAGCATGGACAAGAGATAAGCTTGGTTATGCTGGAAACCAACACAGGTGAGAAACAAAACTATACTAATCACTGAACAGATTATACATTGTCAGGTTGAGGATAGAAACTCTCCATTTACTTGCATGATCACCTTCGTATATGGTGTCCGCATTATTGCAGACAATCAAGGATTATAGGATCAACTGAGTATGATCGAAGGAAAGAAGGGGTGTACATATACATGGTGTAACAAGAGAGGAGCAGTCGAGACGATATATATTACTATTGACCGAGTAAATATAAAAAAGTAAACAGGAGTTAATATTGCATTAAAAACGTATAGAAACTTGTATTGATGACTGCTAAGCAATATCAAGAACTTTCATCCAACATAGTCACTCTTAGTAGATGACATCACTGGAAAAAATACATTTAAAGATTACTAAATGACCAATTTAACAGATTGATGAATCAACTTTGAAAAAATATTACTTAAGCTTCCATATATGACATCAACCAGCAGAAAATAGCATCAATAGGAATAAAAGCAAAGAAGCTAGGAAATAAATTGCAGTAAAACTTCATCTACTATATTTACTCAAAAAAAAAAACTTCATCAACTATACGCAAGACCTAGTGTTATTATTCACTGTCATCAATTTCACTAAAGTATTGATCTAAATGTCTATTATTTTGTCCATCTCTTTCATCTCTAGAGGATTCAACATCAGATTCTTCCATCTCTTCTTCATTTTCAATAGCATCAATATGCTCTTGCTCAATTTTTAAGGTCATGTACTTACACTTCACCATTTTCATGACATAAGCTATCTAGCTCGCCATTGATGTCTGGGAGTATTGCGGGTAAAGTCTTATCTTCTTGGTACGAGACATTTGGGAGTCAATTCAACTTCTAGCTTTTACTTTACATGCCGCCAACTAGTCAATATTATCTTTTCTTTTACAAGGATATTCTGAAAATAGACTTGATGTGCTTGTTCAGCCAACACAAAAAGTTCATAGGCATAGCTCAAGAACCTTTTCTTATGGTTGATATCAATCTTACCGTACTGATTATGAACCTTCCACCCTCGATCCATTGTTGGATCAAACCAATCACATTTCAACAACACGAGAGCAGTTCTTTTCTTGTCGGATTGGAATACTCTAGTTGTATCACCTCATCAAGCAATCCATAATAGTCACTTTCATAGTCACTCCAAATTGTCCCTTTTATGCACATACCACTATTCATAGTTGATTTGTTAGAGCCGTAAGTAAGAGTATTAAAACGATAGCCTTTTGTGAAATATTGAGGGTAGGTTTGCACCCACTTATGAGGACAAGAATCCAAGTCTTTCAAACACTCATCAGTTACGTTGTTTTTTGGATTAAAAACTTATCAAACGCACCAAATAGACCAATGATATGCTTATATACATATAAATTATAGCTTGATAAAATAAAAAGTAGAAACCTCTTCATATAATTATATTTTACTCACATAAGCTTCGAACCATTTGGCAAATCTACTATTTGTTTCTTTGTCAATTTCCTTGAGACTAATGTTTTCCGAATTCCTTTTCAATTCATCTTCAAAGATACTGCAAAGTAATAATTTTTTTTGTTAAGTTATCCATTTATATAGTACATATATAATATATGGGTAAAAATTATAAACTTACAGGATGAATTGTTGAATCTCCTCACAATTTAATAAAACATATATTCGTGCCGCATCCCACTCCTTATCGGAAAAATAGCCACTTTTCATCTCCCCACTCGGACGTCCTGGATGCAAGAAAACGGATAAACAACCATCAGGTGCATCAACTTCACCTTCATCATTTCGAGTAACTTTGTCCAGCCTGGTTTGCACATTAGGCTAAAAAAAATGGGAACTGAATGTTGAAATTTCTTGAATGATATAAGCTTCACATATAGATCCCTCGACACGAGTTTTATTTTTTACCTTCTTCTTGAAACCATGTAGCTCCCTAAATTGATAACATATAATGTATATATTTTAATTTGATGTTAAGTAGTTAAGTTAATTATTCAATCAAAGATTTATTTAGATTTTTACCTCTCAGAAGAGTACATCCATCGAAACTGGACTGGACCACCAACTATTGCTTCATATGGAAAATAAATTAGTAAATGTTCCATGGGATCAAAGAAACTAGGAGGGAATATTTTCTCCAGCTTGCAAACTGTAACCTTTATACTTTCTTCAAGCTACAGTAGATCTTCTACTTTTAGCAGAGTTGAGCATAAAACTTTAAAAAATAAACTAACCTCCATTAAGGCATTCCAAATCGACTCTGGCAAAAAATATCCAAATGCAATTGATAGGAGCCTTTCCAGAATACACGACAACCATGGCTATTCATCCTTGATAATTTACAATCTTCCATGTCTACACATCTAGACAAATTGGAAGCATAATCGACGGGAAACCTTAACCTTTCGCCCATTCACATATCCAACTTCTTTTATTCTTTTGTCAATATGTAAGCTGCCTTTGGCTTCAATTGGCGCCCTCCAATAAGTCTATTGGAATTGGCTCTATATCAATGGAATCTCATCATCCATACATAACGAATTGATGTGGTATATTCATATCATAATTTATGAACAGTAAGAATTCTGATGAAAAAATTCAAATTCAAAAATGAAATAGAAAAGATACAAAATCAAAAAATAAATATCACTAAAGGTGGGTCGAATGCTCCATTAATTCAAGCTCTAGACTATTGAAATAATTGTGTAAATCCCTTCTAGCTTTTAAATTCTCTTTTGTTTTATCCTCCAGATATATTACTGTGTTAAATATATTATCAAACACATTTTTCTCAATATGCATCATATCAAGATTATATCGAATAATGTTTGTACGCCAATATGGAAATTCCAAAAAATGCTTTGTTTTGTCCAATTATATTGATCCCCGAAACCTGTCAACTTATCGGAGGAATGGTCATCAAAAGCTTTTCGTAAGGCACGTACTTTGTTCCAAACTTCTTCACCAGACAACCTAAGAGGAGCACCAGAGTTCTCAATCCTTCCCTTTTAAAAATGATTTTCTATCCCGCCGAAATGGATGATCCATAGGCAAAAATTGACGATGACAATCAAAAAATGAACCCTTTCTTCCATCTTTTAAGTAAAACGCCTTACGTTTCTCATACAACAAGGGCATGCCAACAGGTCGTGTGTGCTCCAACCAGACAACGTTCCATAAGCTGGGAAGTCATTGATAGTCCACATAAGTGTAGCTCGCTTTTGAAAATTTGTTTCTTATGAGAATCATAAGTGTCTGCCCCATCAACCCATAACTGCTTCAATTCATCAATAAGAGGTTGTAAGTATAAGTCTATATTATTCCCACGGATTTTTGGACTAGGAATGAAAAGACTTAGGAACATATAAGGGCTAGTTATGCACAATCCAGGTGGAAGATTGTAAGGTGTGAATATTACTGGCTGACCAAAATAAGGATGGGCCATTTGCCCTTACGGAATAAACCCATCAGCTGCAAGTCCAAGCCTTACATTTCAAGGCTCAATAGCAAAGCTAGGATGATATTGATCAAACTTTTTCCATGCCTCTCCATCACTCGGTTGACTCATTACCCCAGGTTCTCGACGATACTGCTGATGCCATATCATATGCTCTCAGCTGTCTTTGTTGACATATATAATCTTTGCAACCTCGGAGTTATAGGAAAGTAACGCAGTACTTTATATGGAACATTTTTTTGTCTTCCACTGCCTCTTTTCTTAGGCTTATAGTGTGGTTGACCACACTTTGTAAATTCTCTTTTTGTCTTTGTTATCCTTGTAATATAGGATACAACCTGTCTGACATACATCTATCTTTTCATATCCTAGCTCAAGTTTTGCAACCATTTGTTTAGTCCTATAGTAATCATTGGGTAATTTAGCATCTTAGGGCAAGAGCTCCTTCAAAAATAACAAGATATGATTATAGCAATCGTCGTTCATGTTAAACTCAGACTTAATATTCAACAGCCTGCATACAGCTGATAGTGAAGAATGAGTCACACATCCAGTAAATAATGTCTTTTCGGCAGCTTTCAACATTTCAAAAAATTCTTGAGCATTTGGATTAGGAGGATATTCTTCATCCATATCCACATTTTCTCGATTAGGAGGTCCTTCTTCATCCATATCCACATCGAATGCATCACTAGTTACGTTGAAACTAGGACCAATTGCATCCAAGACAATAGTGTGGTATGGATTGATTTAATGATGTTTTCTCAGCACCTGCGTCATAGCTCTGATTTGTACCATATTGAGGCTTAGGAATTAGTACAAAAGGCTCCCCATGTGATTCCCATTGATGATACATGCGCATGAAACCATGGTTGTATAAATGTGATCTAATATCATAAGGCTTAAGAAACCCACTGCAATTTTTACATTTTGAACAAGGACACCTTATAATTCCATTAGAAATGAAGTCGGGTTGCTTTAATGCAAACTCTATAAATCCATGCACACCTTCTATGAATTCATCATTGTCTGTCATTAGACTTGGCACTAGTTTTTATACATCCATATACGATCAGCTCTAGGAGAACTCATATTTCCTATCTAACAAACAATGACAAAACACTATTCTTAGTAAATAATAATATATTAATAAGTTAATAATCAAGTAAATGAATTCAAATTTTAAATGGATTTGACAATACGACAGATCCTCAACTCAAGGAAATACATATATAAGCATATTGGAAAAGAAATAATCAGAAGAGAAGAAATCATGGCAAATACTATAAAAGGTATGTCAAAGAATTTTATAAACAGAACAATAACTAAAATTGGTAGTGTGCAACGCAAATTAAAAAGGACAGTAATAGAAACCAGAGAACAAGAGCAACTTCTAGAACTAAAATGATCACTAAAAATTGACTTACACAAATAGAGACGTACCAGGAAAACAAGAGAATCAGTATTGCTTGTTAAGAGTATGTGGAAAACCGATGAAGACAAGCACAATCACGGTCACATTTATATGGCCTACTCTAGAACCCTGTGTTTTAGATATCCAAGATCCTTTAAATGTGCGGCCACACAAACCTTCGGGCCAAAGCTTCTCAACTGACAGCAAATGCAATAGATAAAGCACACCATGTATAATGCCAATATAGAGGTTAGAACATAATATGTAGAAATAGCAGTCTGCATGGTACATGAACCATTTTATACCATTGGAGAATACACAATCCAACCTTGTTTAATAGAGAAACAAAGAGCTCAACCACTGACTTTTTATTTCTTATTCCATAGTTTGAAAACCTGCACAAAGACCTCTCCACTGATACTGATTCATTACCATCTAGCACAAGAATGAAATAATGCTTCATATCTACTGCATTTAGAGCTTTCTACTAGAATTTCCATGCACAAAAATGACATATTCATATTACTTAACTCCTGACATATATTAATGAATGTTTGCCATATAAAAGTTTGGTGTATCATCCCTTCAGACTCACAGTAACACCATGAGGGAACAATATTATGATTTTCCTAAAAAATGACAATCTGCGATCCTAATGTGAGAACAAGCACTTGTATACGTTCTTCTGATTGATCGGACAGACTTTTGCCTTACTTCTAATTAAAAGTCTCTTAAATATGACCTCTTTTACCATAACACAACTTTTGAGATAGCACCACACTTGACATGGATGTGAGAAATAAAAACAAAACCGATCTCCCAGATTAACTTTCACAGAACACCATATCAGACAGCACATAGAAACATACATCTAATACCAAAACTAAAATGCCAGAACTAAAACTAACATGATATCATTTTAGTGATGGTAAACTAGTACACTTAAGCAACCAAGAAAGTATATAATTCAAATGCTAGATCAGCAATGAAACATACTGAATGCCAAAATGATTCTAAACTGAAATTTTCCATTTATGATGGATTGAGAAATTTCAAACAGAATTAACTAGGCTACATAGATTTATGGATAACTTGAACCCAATCCAAATCCTCTAGTCTACTAGTTCATACCAATCACACCAAATCCAATCCAACTCCTCAAATACTGATCCGAGCCAAGGAGAAACCCTTAGCTTCCTCTGAAGTACACAATAAACCATACAAGAAACAAAATCATATTAATAAAGAAATCAATGCAACTCAATTAATACTACTAAAAATGCACATTCAACCAAAGATTACTCAACTTAACTAACAACATAAAGAACAAGTATTAGCTGCGAGAATTGAACAGCTAAAACTCATATCGTCAAATTATAAAACTTCCGCTCCAACTCTAGTCAACTAATCCATCCAAATCCCACTATATCCAATCCAACTCCTCTGATTTTGATTCAGACAAAGCAGAAAATCCAAGCTTTCATTTAAGCACAGATGAACATATTTTTTAGGGCTTATTTCCTTTATTTACACATATTAATAGTGAAATTACTTTTATATCCCTAATTCATATTTATTTTACTTATAAAACACAATAAAAGGCTCACATTAAGAAATTGTGTTAATCGAATTCTTCAAAAATGTTAATGGTTGTGTGTCTGGATTATCAAAAGTAAGTATATTTTCAAAGAACCTAATACAAGTGCATCATTAAGACTGAAGAATAAACATAAATTAGCTAAGCAATATACAGCCATACCCAAAAAAGAATCATAAAAACCAAAACCCCAAATAAGATAACAAAATCCAGTTCATTATATCTTGTTCCCCATATCTAACAAAACCTAAGGAAAAAAAAAAGAACTAACTCTGTGTGAATTAGGAAAAGGAGAAATTCTTACCAGAAGGTAAATGAAGCAATTGTAATTTCCAGGTTCTGTAGACTGGAATAAATAGTGGGAATTTGAGAACATGATGAAGAGACGTGAAGAATGTCTTCCATGTTTAGAGGGTTGAGGGATTTGAGAAGAGTACTTCAGTCAGATCGTTTCGATTTGGCAAGATTTTAGGGGAGACGATAATTATATTTACGGCTGACTTTTTTATTATATTTTAGCTTCTGCTTTCTTTTTATTTTTCTAGAACTAGAAAGGGAAACGGGTAGGGTAGGTCTTGGTAGACCTCGATTATATGGAGCCAATCTCGATTCGGTGAACTTCATTGGTAATGCGCAAAGAGGTTAGGGGCAATAATTCTATGGAAATTCTTATAATGCAAATTAGAGGAACTAGCCTAACTTCTCGTGGGTGGAAATCAAAATCAACCACAGCAGCAGAGTCCCGGCACTTATCGAAATCAACAATCTAATCAGCAACACGGATAAAAATTCAACCAGCAGAGCTATGACCAAGCACCAAACGGGCAGCACAGAAATAAAACTGAAGAGTTGCTGAAGAAGTTATTAGAAGGGCAGTCACGTGACAGTGAGAGACTAGCAAGGTTAGAAGCAGACTTGAAGAACCAGCAAATGGCTACATAACAGCTGGAAAGACAGATGAGGCAATTGGTTGTGTCTCAAAATACAAGAACCCAAGGGGACCTATCTGGTGACACAAATCAAAATCTTAAGCAGTTGAATGTAGTCACAATCAGAAGCGGGGTGTAGCTGCATGAACTAGTGCCTAGAAAGGCAAATCAAGAAAGTAGCAGTGACAAAGTGACCAATGACAACATTAAGGGTCAAGATTCTAGCAGTGAAAAAACTATTGTAAGGCCTCCACCACCTTTTCCTCAAAGGCTAAAAAAGCAAAAAGAGGAAGGAGGATTTCAAATGTTCAAGCAGTTATTGGGGCAAGTTCACATCAACTTGCCTCTCATCAATATTACAGGGAATCCCAAAATATGCCAAGTATGTAAAAGATATTATGGCAAATAAAGATCATCTATTGAGCATACTACCGTGGCTCTTACTCAAGAGTGTACATCACACGTCCAAAACAGGCTACCTACAAAGCAGAAATATCCGGGCAGTTTCACCATCCAAATGACTATTGGCTAGAATTTGACTGTTAGGGGGTTGTGTGATTTGGGTGCAAGTACAAATCTTATGCCAACTTGTTATTTCAGGAGAATGAGTTTGGACACTCCAAACCCCACCACCATCATTCTTCAGTTGGCAGACAGATCTTTAGTGAGACCGTTTGGCATAGTGGAGGATGTATTGGTACAAGTG
>JBDJHY010000116.1:9469893-9483075 GCA_039654485.1 Withania somnifera | reverse complement strand
ACGTTTTCCATTTTTTCAATTTTCTCAGAAAACTTTTCCAGAAAACTGGAATAATTTTCCATTACTGAACAGCCCCTTAAAATCTCACAAAGGAGGAGAAAAATTAAGGAGCGATAGAACTAAAAGAAAAAATTTCTACTCATGGTGAACAAATCCAGTCATAATAAGAGAAAGTTGGACTCTTCAATTATAGTCTCATTCATTAGTTGCTTTTTTCTTTCTTTCTATTTATTTCTTTTGGGTTGAAGTAATGGCCTATAAATTCGATGAAAATTATGGGAGCAATATTTCAGTAAACATCTGTAACAAGTTACACGGTTAAACTGGAGTTCACAAGCATTAAAGTATGCAATCTCGAATTTATTAATAATTAACCAAATCTCAATTTGAAAGTAGTTGTATGGTTGGTTTAAATAACTTATTCTAATCCATTCCGTTAGTATTCAAGTAGCTGATCATTGTTTGATAACATTTATGCTGACCCTAACCAATTTGTTATTTTGGAGCTTGAATAAACCATCCTTTGCAAAAATGTAGACAGAGTTAGTAAGATAATAATTGGGTAAGATGTTTCTGAAATTATCGAAGTGTTGGTATATAAATATTTCTTTTGTGGTCAGGAAATAAGGCAGTTGTAATGGGATCTTTATACAACAAAATACCTGAATCTAATCCCACAAGTGGAGTTTGGAGTGGGGGTTAGGATATGTAGACCTTACCCCTTCCTTTGTGGGGTAGAACAACTTTTTTCATAGACCCTCGGCTCAAAAGAAGTGTAATTGAAGCAGGATTGAAAGGAAATAGTGACAATAAAATAGCAAAGATAAACAAAGCAAATCAAGCAATAGGTAATAATAAAAATGAAGAGTAAAATTATGTGAATATTAAATAATGCTACTAAATAAGAAGAAGATGAGACTTTCCCCCCTCCTCTCCTACATAAAAGTATGATAACACTATACTACTTAATGACATTTTACCCTAATTCTCAACCTTCAAACCTTCCAATCTAGAGTCATATCCTCAGTAAGCTGAAGATGCGTCATGTCTTATCTAATCGCCTTCTCCAATTCTTCTACCTATCCTAAATCTTACTAAGGCCAACCTCTCACACCCCCTTATGGTGCATCTGTGCGCCTTTCTGTCACATGTCCGAACCATCTCTGCCTTGCCTTGCCTTCATTATCTTGTTTGCCATGAAGGAACTCCTACCTTGTCATGTGTAACTTCGTTCCCTATTCTATCTTTTTTAGTGTGCTAGCACATTTATCAAGGTGGGAGGTGACAAGTATCTCGTAGATTTAGTCGAGGTGCGCGAAAGTTGCCCGGATACCACGGTTCTTTAACAAAACGTAGGTTTAAGCACCAACCTTAGACCTTAGTGACATATTCTTTTCACACGTACCCCGAACATGAGCCTCTATTTAACTCTCCACTTCAATACGATATGCGACATCATCGTCAATATCCAATTTTGTTAGGTTAATAGACCTAAGATAATTGAAACTACCTATCTTAGGTATGACTTGCGTGTTGATGTTTCAATTTCACCTTCGCATAATGCGTTACTTAATTTTAGTTCTGCTTAACCTGAAATCTTTAGATTTTAGGGTCTGTCTCGAAACTTTCAATCTATTGTTAACTGCATCATGAATCTCATCGATTAATACTGTGTAAATTGTGAATAAAATACATCGTAACACCTTCTATTGGATATGTCAAGTCAATTTGTCCATTGTTGAGGCAAATAGAAATGGGTGAAAGGCTAGTTCCTGGTGCAATCCTATCTTGACCAGGTAGTGTTACGAGGCACCTCTTACTATTCTTACTAGAGTCTTGGCTCCATTGTACATGTTTTTAATTGCCCTTAAGTAAGCCACAAGTACACCTCTAGACTCTAAACATCTCTGTAGAACCTCCTTGAAATTCTATCGTATGCCTTTTCTAGGTCAATAAATATCATGTATATGTCTCTCTTCTTATCTTTATACTGCTTCAACAATCTCCTCACAAGATGGATGACTTTTGTAGTTCATTGCCTGACATGAACTTGAATTGGTTCACAGAGATAGACACACCCTCTTCATCCTTATCTCGACCACCTCTCCCAAACTACCATAGTGTGAGTTAGTAGTTTGATATCCCTATAGTTGCAATTCTGGATACCCTTGTTTTTGTATAGTGGAACCATTATACTCCACATCCGCTCCTCTAGCATTCTAGCTGTCTTAAAAATGAAATTAAACATTGCATTTAATCACTCTATACCTACTTCACCTGAATTCTTCTACAATTTCACCGGAATCTCGCTGACTCGGTCGCTCTTCCCCTCCTTATCTTACGAATTATCCCATTAACCACAACTGACTTTATGCACCTACAATACCCAAAATCCTTAATACTCTCGGAATTCTCTAATTCCCCAACACAATATCCCTGCCACCCTCCTAATTCAAGAGCTTATGGAAATAGTTTTCCATCTCTGTCTAATGTGTGCCTCTTCTATCAATGTTTCACCATTCTCATCTTGATTTACTTCAATTGGTCAGGTCTTAGGCTCTCCTCTCTCTTTCCTTGGTGAGTCTATACTTCTTATCCTCACCTTTTCCCTAGAGCTCTTCGTGCAAGTGTGTTAAAGCTGTTTTTTTTTTTTTTGCCATTGTAGCTGCTAATTTCGCTTCCTTCTTCTCCATCTTATACTTCTCCTTATTCTTCCGCTTCTCCTCATCTATGCTTTCCGCTAGTGTTGTGTAAGCAACCTTCTTAGGCTCCTAGTTTTCCTTGGACCTTTCCATTTAACCTCTAGTCCTCTTTATGTCTACCTACGTTATCCCTTTAAACTGCTAATGCTTTTCTAGCTGCTTCCTTGATGCAGCCTCAGTCCTAGTCCACATTCTATCTGTGTCCCCTTCCCAGTGTTATCAAAGACGCGCTTAAGCTCTGACTCAAAACATATTGAGCGCTTCGCGTCGCTTAATATGCACTTCAATGTTGTGGATGCGTGGACCCTACTTTCTTTATTATTCAAAAATAGGATTTATGTTTCATAGTTTCATAGTTTCATACAGATTAGGTTTAGCTGTAGTTATTAGTTCATAATAGGATTTACGTTTCCTACTTTCATAAGGATTAAACTTCATATTTCTGTAATAAGACTGATACTTAAATGGGTTTCTGGGAATAAAATCAGCAAGTTGTATTTTAACAGAAAATGAGAGATTGGAGTTCTCTCTTCCATTGAACTCTAAGGTTTCACCTTGTCTTTAACGAGCTGAAATTATGTTAAAAATTAGGTCGATCTTGGAATTCGAACAAAGGGAAGGGAAAGTCGAAGTCAATTGATCTAGACTTTTCTGTTTATGATCCTGTGACTCGATCCTTCCCTAAAAAACCTAATATTAGTACCAGAGCTTGAGACAATGGGTGATGAGATCAGTTCTAGATTCTAGGAAGAACGTGCGATTAAAAAAATACTAATGGACTCAAAAATTGCAGCGATAGAACAATGCCTTGGTAAAAGAACTGTCCAAGTCCCAAGAACAATTTTCTGTGTTGGGAATTGGCTTCACAAAACTAGCGGTACGCGGAACTGAGTTGAGTAGCACCCTGACTACTGGCAGATCATACTCCAACAAATGGTAATTCCCATTTGACAGTACTAAGGCATGCAAAGGTGGATTTTCCTACTGATGATGGAACCACCGACTAATTTGGGTACTTGTTGTGAACAATTTTTTGAAAATCAACATACAACGGATGCGGAAAAGGTTGGAATGGGTGGGTTTCACATGATGGGAGAAGCATAATTATGGTATTATCAGCTTAAGCAAGCAAAGGGCCAACGTTGTTTCCAGCGATTTGGACCTCTTGAAAGTGACAAACTGGTGGCAAATATTCAGACTTCAGCAAACTGGTACAGTTGAAATTTATTGTCAGTTTCAAAAAAAAATTGGCTACGGTTGATGAGGTTATTCTTGAACAATTGCACGTGGGAATATTTTTGGCGGGATTGGCTGATTCAATTAGAAAGGACGTGTTGTTGCTCAAACCACCTGATTTATCAGTGACCATGAGTGTATCCAGGGCTTTAGAACAAAAACAATAATTGACCAAGTAATTAATATTGGTGAGGGGGCATGGCAGCACAACAAACTTGTCAAAATCTACTACTACTAAGTCGGTCCATTTACCTCAGGCTAATACCCAAATCAGCAACCAGGTCTCTTTTGTCAAGCATTAACTCGTGCAGAAATGATAGAGAGAAGAGATAAGGGACTAAGTTATAATTGTGACGAACAATATTAAGCCACTCACCAGTGCCATCGACTTTTCTGGTTGAAATTAGATGATTTAGTCGACACTATTTCAGACGTTCTAGATGGCTGTCCTGAAATTTGAGCTTGAGGACAAGCGCTTTCAACATGAGGGGAGAATGTTGTGGATGAGGACAATTTCTTTCAACGCGAGGGGAGTAATGTTGTGGATGCGTGGAAACCTATTAAATTAAGTATTTAATTATATTTTTGGTAGCTTTCTTTATTATTCTAGAATAGGGTTTCCGTTTCGTATTTTCATAAGAATTAGGTTTATCTATAGTTATTAATTTAGAATAGGATTTATGTTCCTTACTTTCATAAGGATTAGACTTCATATTGTTGTAATAAGAATTTTACTCAAAGGGGTTTCTGGGAATAAAACAGCAAGTTGTATTTCAACAGAAAACGAGAGATCGGAGTCTCTCTTCCTTAAATTCTAAGGTTTCAACTTCTCTTTAATGAGCCGAAGTTATATACAAAATAGGTCAATCTTGGAATTCAAACAACGGCAAGGGGAAGTCGAAGTCAATTGATTTAGACTTTTCTTATTATTATCCTGTGACTCGATTCTTTTCTATAACTTGACATACGGTGTCGTCATCAAGGTTCTAAGACATACTTTTCCTTGGCAATCAGCCTTTTCTGAAGAGGTGATACTAAACAATTGATATTTCACGTTATCGTAATCTTTTTTATACTTCTTTGTTCATATATTTGTCATCCATGCTTATTATTATTAGTTTTGAACTAAACACACACACATATATGTAGATTGTATTGTTTCTCCCTTTGTGACTTTTTTTATCGAAGCCTACACTTTATTTGCGCTTTACGCTTAAAGCCCCAATAGACCTCAGAACATTTTTGCGCTTTTTGCTTTTGATGGGACTGGCCCATTCCCGCACAACTCCTAAGCTCTTAAGCTTTAGTATTAATCAGGCCTCCCCATTTACTCTTTGGGTGGTCATATAGAACCTTCTTCTTCTTCCTCCTCTTAATATCTAAATCTGTAACTATGAGCTTATGTTGAGTTATAAGATTCTTGCTCAGAATAACCTTGTAATCCGTGAATAAATTTCTATTGCCCTTCCCAAGGAGTAGGTAATCTATCTTGCACTACGGTAGGCACCAAGTGGTCCTTTCTTTTTTGGAAGCTCTAGTTAACTAATACAAAAATCGAAAGCTTTAGCAAAATCTAGAAGTAGAACTCTTTCTTCATTTCTATCCCAAAAGTCGAAACTGCCATGTACATCATCATAGCCCCTCGAAGTGGTCTCTATGCAACAATTAAATCTCCTCGAACTAGCTTCTCGGTGCGCCGGATACCTCTCACAGTCTTGTCCAACTTCTCCCAGAAGCACTCTTTGACCTTCTTGTCCAGACCCGTTTGTGGTGCGTATGCACTTCTATGTTAAAAGTCAGCCCTCCCACAACTAGCGTAATGGTCATCACCTGGTACCTATCTACAAAAATACTTGCTCCATTCCTACTCCTCGAGCTTGCTGAGTACCAGTACTTAAATTCGTCTACATCCCTAGCCTTGGTTCCCACCATTTGGTTTCCTGGACAAAAGGTACATTGATCTACCTAATCTTGAGAATCTTCACTAACACATCGATTCCCTCTCAAGACCCAATTCACACCTAGAATCTCCTTTGGTACCCTTGCCACCCCTGACCCCTGTTCCTGCCGCCAAGCCAAAATATGACCTTAAACTACCATCAAACCCGGAAGCCATTAACACAGATAACAAAAGTATGAAAGACTGGACAAGAGCTAAAAACAAACAGTGGCTGAACAAGAACAACAAAGAAAGGCTGAACAATAACAAAAAGCAAAGGCTAGATAAGAAATAGCAAAAATCCAGAGGGCAAGGGATAAAGGCAGATAAGCCGGGGGAACAATGCATAGGATTACACAATCTACCACTAATTAATATTGAAAACTAGTATCTGACATTGAGCAAACCAAAAGTATAAAAGAAAACAAGAAACTGCAAAGACCTACCAGAATATAGCTCAGCTAAATGAAATTTTTTAAATACAAAGCAAAGACAAAACTTGTGGTGCGGCAAGTCGAAGAACAAAGAACCTTCTTGTGACTTCGCAAAATAGCTGAAAATTCCTCGCTGGTAGGAGTACTGCTCCGGTTTGATACTGGTTGGACCTCGCTGATATAGAGTTCTGCCGAAAATAGCGTCTCTTCTCTGGTCAGATCTTGGAGGAGAATTTGCAGAAGTGATAGCAGCTCAGTGAAGAGAACAGATGATAAACTCCAGTTCATTGGGTCTCTCTGGCTCCGTTAGTGGACCAGAATCTAGGATTCCGGCTGCAGCAAGGAAAGAGGATAGAAAAACTCAAAATATACGGCAGCGTCGACGGTGGTAGGAGGGATGGATCGGTGACACGGTCGGTAGGAGAGCTGGGTCGGCGATGCTGTGCCATAGGGGAGATGGGTTGGTATGCAGCGATATGTGATGAGGAGAGAAGGTTACATGGAGAGAGAAGAGACGGAAGTAAGCAGATTTTTCGTAAGTTTTAAATTTTCTGAGGAAAAGAAAGACTTCGGAGGTAAAGGTAAAATGGTAGTTATAAGCTCAAAACTGAGGGTGTGCACTCCGCAATATTAGAAGAGCCTATGTGGATTGATGAAGGTCATTCCAGGAAACTCGTTATCGAGACTGATAAAAAGTTATATTGGCCATATCGAAGCAAGCAAAGGAGAGTGCAATCAATCTAAAAATATTACCGCACAGAAAAACTTAGTAAGTGAAAAAGAAACAAGAATCACCTAACATAGTTAACTCTAAATCATTTGCATTAAATGAACTTCTCTTTTGCTTGTAATATCTATTATTTAATGACCAGTTGGCTTTCTCGTGATATCTGTTGAGCTTTTCTATATTGTTGTGCTATTTATTACAGATGAAGTCACTGGAAAGGCATCCCAGAAGACATTCTCGGAGGTAATCAATGTGTCTGCAGTTGATAAGAAAAAATTTCAGCATCTTAAGTTTGAATTGGCTAATGTTTTCTGTGGAAAGGAAAATGATCGTCAAAGAGCATAAACTGTTAAAATTGATGTTCTTTATTTCATGCCGCTAGATCCGATTGCAGTGTAATTGTCCATTGACTCGACTTTGCTATGCAAAAACAGTTCCTCAGTTTTTTCTTTTCTGGTTTCTTATGGTCATTTTACCACAGCTAACTTTTTTTTGCTGATTCCCTTCATCTTTTTGTCCCCTTCCAAAGAAGTCTTCGGTCGTACTTTGGTAACTATCTTGTGTTAATGTATTATGAAATTTTGGAAAATTCGAGTTGAAGGTCTTATTTCAACCCTTTCAGGAAGACAAGGTGAGGCTTGAAAAGCAACTACATGATATGGCAGTGGCTATTGAAAGATTGGAAAGTAGCCGACAGAAACTTCTAATGGAGGTATAACCTCCGTTCTTTTTTTTTTCTTTTTCATTTTGCAATGAGAAACTTGAAATCATTCCATTCTGTTCTAATGGAGGTATGACCTCCGTTCTTTTTTTTTCTTTTTCATTTTGCAATGAGAAACTTGAAATCATTCCAATCTGTTCTTGTTTCAGATTGATTCACAATCCTCAGAGATAGAGAGGCTATTTGAGGAAAATTCTAATCTTTCTTCCGCTCATCAAGAAGCTCTAGGGGTGGCAGTGCAGTGGGAGAATCAGGTACTTTCAGGTTCTTGATGTTAAATCAGGGTGAGAAGATGGAATGATGCCTATTCACATTGCTTTGCGGTATCTTTGTTATATTCTTATAGAGAGTTTCTTCCATGTCCTGTTTCAATGGTAGTAAATGCTTGGTATATAATATTGACAAGTCTGTTATACTTTTTCTTAATTTAATCTTTGAATGTAATAAATAGTTGACGGATTGGAGGAAGACTTATGAGTGTCGTTTCTCTGATAAGCTTGGAACTACGAAGTATGGATAATTGCAAAAGAGTTACCTGGGAAGAACTTGGCAATCCATCCTGCAATTTGTTAACCCTCAAAACCCAAAAGGCTTGGTCAATGTGTTGATGAGCATCTCTGGATTGTAATCAAAAGATGAAGCGCTAATTGTACCACTGAGAACAAAAAGATGTCTAACCTTTCTTTAAGTCAGAAATCAGAACAGTAAAAACATCTTCTTGAAGAATTTATAGTTTACTCAGTTTGGCTACACATGATTTTTTTCCTACTCCTTGTGCATAAGCTGCACTTTAGCAAAAATTCTTATACTCAACGATCGCATTGAACTAACTTACTGCTCTTAGATGCAATCAGTTGGTTGACTATATTTCCTTCTTTGGCGTATGGGATAATATTCTTCAAATTATATTGTAGTTTATTACACCCTTGGTAATGTAGCTCCAATGTCCTGAATGTGTCTCTTATGGTGAAAGGCATTATTAATGTACTCCCATGCAGGTCAAAGATTGTCTCAAGCAAAATGAGGAGCTTCGTGCTGTGTTAGGTAAGTTGAGGACTGACCAAGCTGCAATAGCAACTGCAAATAACGTGATCCAGGATGGCGTCTCGGGATCTATCAAAGGCAACAAAGATAAAATTCAAGGCACAGACTATGCTGAAATCCTCTCCATCAAGGTTATCAACTCTTATTCGTTGTTAATAGAATATGTTACTATCTGCTATTTGAATTTGAATCTGGTTCACTGGCATCTTGAAATGCAGTAGGACAGTTGTCACCCTTCATTTAGGTCGATAGGAGACATGTAGACCTGTAATAATAGAGCTACTCCTTTTTTTTTTTTTTTTTCCCTCGACCCAATCCACGGATACCTGCCACCTGCCCCCCCCCACTAGCAAAAAAGTAACAAGTAGCTCTAGTCACTAAGGCTAGAAAATATGGAAGGAATCACCCGCCTAAGGTGCTCAAACTCTTCAAAAATATTGTCACACCCGTGTCGGATCCTCCAAATATGTACTATATTTGTAGGATCCGACATGCGCCCAATGACATTTTTTAAGAGTCCGAGCAACATAGTAATGCTGCAACTTCCAAACAGTCAGTTATGCCCCATTTTCTTCTCAGGATACATACCGACAGTGTCACGACCCAAAACCCCTAAACCGTCATGGCACCTACATCGCAGCTTCATAGGCATACCTAATTTTGTGTTTAACTGGTTTCCATTAATTACATGCACAAAAATAAAGCATAAGAAACAATTATAAGTCATAAAGGTGTCTCAACTAGTTGTAGGTGCAGAAAAACGTAATCACAACCCCATAATCTGGTGATATGAGTACAAGAGCGACTAAGATGAAGGTAAATACATATTTGAGTCAAATATACTGTCTGGACTGAAAAATGGAAAATAAAAGATGGGATTCTACTGTTGCGGAGCAAATAGCTCTCCCTTAATCTTCAAAACAGCTGATTATACATGGTCCAGGCCCCACAAGTGTGTGAATTTAGATCTGCACAAAAGAGTGTTATATACGTATGAGTATGGGGAACAATGTGTACTCAACAAGTATCATTGACCGACTCCAACAAGGTGGTGACAAGGGTTGGTCTTTAAAATATTTTGTACTATACTTAAACAGTTAAATAGCTTTCAGAAATTAAAGAATCAAGAAAAGAGATAGATAGAATTAATCAATAATACCGTAGAAATAAAAAAATAAATATTTAAAGAGGATATGTATAAATTCACGATATTATGCTCAAATTAGAATCAATATGTATAATATAGAATGCCAAGTAATAGCCATAACTAAATCATCCAATACTCTCAAAAACCTATGTTAGTGGTCTGGCTGGGGGTTATTTAGCCAATGACTCATGGAGAACAAACCATGTTGTTTATTAATACGTTGCAAGGATGGCTCCACGTGCTGCAAGGACAATCTCAAAGTGCATACCTTATAATATGCGGGGACGTAGTGAATGTGCATACCTTGTGACCTGGTAGAGGTGGACTCCACGTGCCTCACATGACATAGCTAAATCTCATATCCTTTAACATAGCAATGTGGCATATCATAAAAATGTGATTTTCAGCTAAGTATGTCAATCTACATGCCCATAGATCTAAATGAAGCCTAATATGGAAATAATATGCATATCATCCTTATTTGGAGTCTCTTGATGTTTATTCAACTAATTAAGCAATTCGAAGAAAATAAATCACATGAACCCGTCATTCGTTATAGGATAGGCGCTCGCCACCTCGTCTATGCGTCACCCTTACGCTTAATCATTTATAATATTTGATTTGTTAAAATAAAGTCAAAGTGCTAACTTACCTCGATAAGAAGCATCACAAACTCAACGAACAACTTTACCCTTACAGGGAGCCTCCGAATGCTCCCAATCTGTTCAAAATGAGCTTTACATGATGAAACAAACTCAATAAGACCTATATTGACATAACGAATTGGGTCAAAAAGTCAAATCCAAGCCTGTTAGGTCAAAAATTGAAATTTATTGCAAACTTTATTCTACCCATGATCCTTTGACATCTCAATTTTTATTCCTATCCAATCAGTAGTAGACTTCTTAAACTCCAAATTACATCATCTTTAGTTTGGGGCAATACTCCCCCAAATTCCTCAACCAAATCATTGATTAATTCACCAATAGAATTAAGCAATCAAGTAGGAATACCAAAACTAAAGTTAGATGCTTACTCTCAAGTTGAATCGTCAAAATCACCTAAAAGTCCTCCAAAATTCAAGTTCTAGAACTCCCAAAATTGATTTCAGATTAAATATTTATTACTTGGGACACACCCTTCTACTATTGGGGTGGCCCATGCAGGACGCACCTTGTATAGCCCTGCTATGGTGCTTGCACGCATGACACTCCCCTTTGCATGAACACATGCTCATCTCCATGACAACACCTAGACGTGTGGCTATGTCTGCTGCGTGAATTTGTCCTTCTCCAATGCGAGTGCAGCGCCCTTGCCATGCCAGCCTCTATGCAACTAAATCGGGGTCTAGACACAGCAAAACAAAAAGTCTCAGATCAGCTTGTTTTGTGGTTTTAGCCCCTGAAACCCACCCGATTGCCTCGGGATGCAAACCAAACATGCAAACGACTCTAAAATCACCTATAAGCCTGTTTGAACCCTAAAATCACCAATATGACGTCGCCTAGCACATGATCATGCTCAATTGTTAGGGGTCATTTGGTATGAAGAATTAAGGGATAATAATCATGGATAAGTTCAAGATTATTTTGTCGTGCATTTGCTATGGGTATTAATTCGTCCGGGGATATCCTATCATTTGCACTATAATAATGGGATAAATTATCCCATATTCATGGTGGGATAACTGATCCCGTTGGATGTTCAATCCACGGGATAATTTCGTCCATCCCATCCCCATGCCAAACAACCCTTTATCTTCAAAATCACTAGTTTTTGCTTAAGCATCTGAATTACTCCCGAACTCTCAGGACTCGATCAACTATTCAAACTACTCATCATGCAGACCTATAGTAATTTTCAAGCCTTGATTTCGAGGCCATTACACCTCTTTAAGTTTTTCAAACTTTTAGGACCCGTTTGAACATGTGATATGAAATCATGTTGTCAAATCGAATGGTAGAAAGTTGATGTTTTGTTTGGACACATAATTTGAATTTCTTAAATTGTATTTTGTTTCGTAAACATGAAAACCCTACAAATTCTAAAACTATCAAAATTTCTCCAATTCTTATACAATCTCACTGAACGAAAAAACCGTAGTTCATAAACAAGATATTAAAATATCCTAAGGTGCCACATTATAAATCATATATCTCCATGTTCCTCTTACATATAAATATTTGTGATTACAAATTTTTAAACACATGTATGTTTATAAAAATTCACTAGTCAACAAGTAACTAGTTATTCTTCACTAGTCAAAATTCACTGTCTTTTTTGCAAAATTTAATATGATAAGAGTTCTTTTTTAAATAAAATATAAATTTATGGATCAAGTTTTACATTTAATTTTTTTTGAAATCATTTGGAATTCCAGATCATGTTTTTCTTTTGGAGAGTTAAGGATTTGAAATTATGATTTCAAATCGTTGATCCCAAATCGCAATGTCCAAATGTTGATTTGAAATCACTTATCCAAACGCAACAGTAGTTTTTTTATTCTCTTCTCCAGAACACATCCTAGTTCCTCGTGATCCATGTCAGGCGTCCCCACAAATCAAAAACACAAAAATCTATGGGAAGTCTATCAAGGGTAAAAAGTTTCTAAAACTCAAAATGACCTGAGGAATCGGTACATACAGTTATCCTTTGTCACTTGGATATTGGTGCAGTATAAGATTATATTATTCATGTCCTTCGAATTGGTTATTCATTTAGGGTCAGCTAGCTGAACAGCAGAGCAAAACAGAAGCCTTGTATGCTGAAATCTTGCAGCTCAATGCACGGCTACAACAGGCCACGCAAGCATACAATGGTCTCACTCGCATGTATGTATTTAACTTGCTCTTTAACTAGTTGGCATATTCTGGAATCCATCTTCACAAGCAATTGCTGATATCCTCTTTGTTATTAACTACCATTTAAATGTTTTCCAGCTATAAACCTGTTATATGGAACATTGAGAATAGTCTCGTGAAGTTGAAACAGGACAGCGTGGTGAGAGGCCAGTGAGTGAGATTTTAAGTGGTTTCTTGGTGAATGGACAACGATGTGCAGCCAAACGTCATTATGTAACCATTGGTTATAATAAACATTTTAATGGTCGAATTTTCTCAGGGGCAGATTCTTCATGTTATTTTACTCTCTATAACAATATTCTAGCTATAGCAAAAGTGACATTCATCATAGTTGTACGCTCTTTGTAAAATTACATATATTCAAATATTAT